>JABFEP010000686.1:0-58662 GCA_013618265.1 Fusarium albidum
TATGGAAGACGCGGGGTTGACTATGATGCTCGAGGACATCAGAAGGTCGTGCCCGACGGTTATTGATATGTTTCTCTCACAGACGAGTCGGCGTGACACTCTCTTCGACGAATGCGATAATGAGCTCGATATAGAGTCCCCGGCGCTCCCTAGCACCCATCGTCGGTGCTTTGTGATCGAGCGTATCTCTAAGCGCTTATCACATACCATCAACGACGGCATCCTCCCTAACAAGCATGACGACATGACCAATAACTTCCGGCAACAGCTTAGGCAGGCGTACCAACGAGAATATGCCGAGCCTCCGATCGTCGACTCCGGGAAGCGTCCTGTCCAATGGGCGACGAAGTGTGCCTTCATTGGGTAAGTTGGGTTTTTTTAGTGTGTCTGCTGTTGGTTGATGATGATTGTATTTGGCGTCGGCCGCGACTTATTTACTCATAACCTGATAGCCGGTATACGTTTCGTGACATTATCGATAGGGATAGAGCTGAGGTGCTGATTTCTTCTCCAGACAGGATAGCAAGCGACGGACTTTTAGCCGAGGCGACCACATCATTTACCAGACTTCCACCATGCAGTCACAGCGACCGGCGCGCATCGATCACATCTTCTTACATATGCTACAACAGACTCGGTTCATCTTCATTATATTAACGGACATGATAGTCCTCGAGGAACGTGAAGACGTCTTAGGTCTCCAGAGGATCCGGTATGCGTCTCCTAGGCTTGTCGGCATCAGTGCAATCCTTCCATCGAAGCTTTATATAGTCCCGCTGTCGAATGGAACAACAATCTGGATGGATTGGGAGATTGAGTGGCTGTGATCGCGCTATCATGACTGGGTATTAACGGGCAGTGATCATTGATGATTTGATCATGATATATGTACGTATTGTGTGAAATAGCCCCTGGGATAGCGCTTCTTAGTGGGCTGGTATTAGTTTTATAGGGCATATTCTAGGCGACTTCGTTCTCTATTTTGATTAGGTAGTTACTCTCTAGTGGACGCTACAAGGGGCTACAGTAGACGCCACAGGGGGGCTATTACCAGGCTCTGATTGGCTACTGTTTCAAGTATTTCACGTTCGCAAAGCATTTAATCGCAGCAAATCATTTTCGATGATTGTAGCCTCACTTTTCAGCAAAGCATTTCAGTTCCACAAGCGCTTAAGCTGCCCCTACTTCTGACGGTAATGAACCTAACTAAGCCCCCTCAACAAGCCCCCTCAACCAATGACAATGTCCAGCTCCAGGTTGTGCCCCTCGGTCACCTTGTAGTTGACCGAGATGGTGCGGCGGTCGATGTTGAGGATGGAGTGGTTGGTGCGCTGCGCCTCCCTGGCCCGGGCCCTCTCGCGGTGGGTGTCGCCGTAGTACTCGGGCAGGGCCTTGACGCAGGTGACGTCGCTGGCGAGGCCCGTCACGATGTCGACCCAGGGCTTGTAGTTGTGGACGCCGAGGGCGATGAAGAAGGCCTCCCTGCCCTCCTCGGTCATGAAGCGGAGCATGCCCGAGGTGCCGCTGCCGCCCATGGTGAGGGTTAGGAGGCCATCGTGGTCGGCCCACGTGCCGCCGTTGGCGTAGTGCCAGACGCCCTTCTCGACGATGCGGAAGTAGGCGTTGGTGTTGGTCTGGTAGACGCGGGTCTTGATGGAGTAGCTCATGCTTTGGGGGTCAGTAGGGTACAGGCGGGATGAGAGAGACCAACTTGATGTCTTGGGAGTTTCTGGAGAGTAGAGAGTTGTTGAGGTGTTGCAAGTGATGATGAGTTGAAGGAGAACTGGAGAGGGCCAACTGGTCCTTATATAGGTGAAGTTGCTCGAGTCCGTCAAGAGCGTGCTCGGGTGAACCCAAGTTTGCAATTAGCGGTGCCCGATGTGATGCAGCATTGGTGACCGGGTGAGTTTGGCTAGTCCGCCATGAAAGGATGCATCATGTCTCGGTTGGAATTGGATCAACGAATCCAGTAGCAGCCAGCTGCAGAGCAAAGGCTGCCCGGTCATTGGATATGTAATGAAACACCGCCAATTCTTACATGTTTGATTTCACATGTTGATAATCTCTTGACAAGAGCAGATACTTTCAGCCATTACTGAGAGCTGATCCTTGCCATATCGGACAACATGCCAATAATTGCTGCACCTAGAAGGATCCGACAATACTTCCATCGTCAAAGGACTGATCGGGACATGATACGACGGAATTGTCTCTAGCTCCCCCCCCATTCGACATGGCGATGCAAACCAATTCACATGTCTCAGCTGCGACGGTAGTCTTTCAGCGTACGCGGAAGCACCAGTCCGGAACAGCCTGGAATGCATGACCTCAGCGGAGGACTGTTGTCCGGCCGTTTAGAATGGACCTCGTTGCTACCAGTTTACAAACCTTGGAATCCATCAAATCTTTCTATCAGATTAGCCCCTTGACTGCCCTGCCATGGTCCAACTCGAGGTCTAATATTTAGACCATCGGCCGCTACGGTCCCACTCGGGCCGTGGCTTTGCCCCGCAGACGGTCCGCTTGGTGCTTGCCGCGGGGGCAACCTTGACAAGGAGGGGAACAGCCATCCATAACAAGACTTTCAGCCAGCCCTGGACAAGATGGAAGACCCCTGACTGGCTCGGCATCATCCTCGTCCCACCCAGCCAGGTCTCAGCCTCAGCATTTCAGCTTCGACTCGGCAGCTCTCGTCTGCAGAAGATCGGCCATTGTATTCCCCCGACGGCACTGGACCGCAGATGCATGTCTTGATTCCCCGCTTCGGGGGCGGGGAAGTCACGGCACCTTGATGAAAATACCTCTGCATCTATGCTGTGTTGCGGCCTCGTCGTTGAAATGCAGTGGCAGTGGCAGTTTCCCCAGGGACAAGACTTGTCTCGCCGCAAGTACCCGTGACCAAAGTTGTTCAACCAGCAACCATTGTCCAATCAACCGGGTAGACTGCACACGCAGCAGATTATCGAATTCGTTGAGGGTAAACAACACCTCGCGTAGGCAGTGCCGACATTCAAGGAGGCACTGCAGGAACCGGTCTGGCCATGAACACGGGATAGGCTGGATGGAAGCAGAGTCAGTGACTTTGGGCACGCGCGCATTGTCAACGCCACAGAAACAAGACATTCTCATCGAGATGCAGAGATGCCAAAGCGGGGTGCATATCTGATGAGACAGATCTTGCTGTCTGGACTGTCCGTTGCAAGAGTCCATCAAGAGGTCACAGAAGTATCGATTCTGGTTCGTATTGGCTGCATGTCAGGGTCCTTGCTGGGGATGGATATTGGGCGTACCGGGTCACTACTTGTTGGAAAAAGTAGCCAAGTGCTGATACAATAGTAGCTAGCCGGAGACCACTAACAGTCGCCATGCTGACCGTCGAAAGAGCAGGGCGTATTCCTCTTCACTTTGTTGTGTCACAGACATATCCCAATATCTCGGACAGAACCAATGTCAAATACAAGTCCGCTTGGATATCCTTGGAAAGATGGCTTGCAAGAAGGCAGAGAATCTCATCAGACCATTCAAGAAACGATTCTTGGGTCAAAGTGGTGCTGTCTATAGCCTCAGACCCGACTTCTATCATCTAGTCTCTAGATATTCCTGAGCAGCCTACTCCCCACTAGGCGCGTCAATGACAGTGTCAAGTGCCAGCGGCACACCAAAGTCCGGCACATTTCCTGGCTTGAACCTCAACGGCTGTGCCATCGTGTATCGATCCGCCCCACAGGATCCTCGAGGATTGCTCGTAGCATGAAAGACATTCTAGACAATCGTCAGCCCATGTTAAAAGCACATGCTTCGGAACTGACCCAGATCTCAGTCCCATCCGGAGAAGCAAAGAAGCAGTTATGCGCCGTGCCATAGTTCTCATTTGCTTGAGAAAACACAGGCCCTTGCTTATCCCAGGACGAAGCGTCCAGCGGGTCACCCCCGAGGTATCGCAGGAGGCCTATCGAATAGTTTGGCGTTCCGCAGAACGAGCCCGCATAGGCCAGCCAGATATCTCCGTCGTGATAAAGCGGCTAACCCATCTCAGCTCATCATCCATCACCTGCGTACATGACTCACATGAGGCGCTTCATTAACCGCCGTAACATTGCCGGCGTCCGAGTTGGTCGTGTTCTGCTCCCACGCCTGATCGGGGATAGAGATGATGTGCCAGCCTTGCACAGTCCACTCGGTAGTATCGAGAGGGGTTATAGCGATGGACTGCACATCATCCTCGTTCATGATGCTGAGGACATGGAAGCGCCCCTCGTCCGGGACTTCAAGATACGTCCCGTCGATGCTGAAGCCATCGTTGCCGTCTGGACCTCCCCGTGAACCTTCGGGAGGGATTAGATCTGCAAGATGAGTGTAGTCGCAGTCTGACGGCCCGGCTGCGTCGCAGCCCCTGAGGACTCGGGTCCGGCAGCTGTCGCAGCAGGGCAGGGACGAGTCGCAGCTCGAGTAGAACATGTACCATATGTCATCTATGCAGTGAATTTCTGGTGCCCACATGTTGATGTTGCGAGTGGTGTTTGTGTCGGTCCAGATGGTCTTTGTCTCTCCGTCGATGAGGCCCGCCAGGGTCTTGGCCCGGGTTATCTCGATGTGGTCGGATGTGGTGTAGGTGCTGGGACGGATGTCAGTTAGACACTGTCAGAGGATAATGGGCTTACAGGTGGTAGTGGCCGTCGGCGAATACCATGGAGGGGTCCGGCCCGGGATTCCGGATAGGATTCTGGAAGGCCTGAACTACAGAAAGTGTAGAGAACAGTAGCTGATACTTGTAAATAGACATGGTTGCTGAGGGTCTTTGCTGTGTTGGAGTGACAGGTAGCCGAGGATATATGCCACAGAAAGAGTGAAAAAAGCATAACCAGTAAAACTCAAGCAGAGGCCATCACATGAGTCGTGCGGTTCCCCCAGGTCACGTTGGCCGTCCAAGTTGGGGCGCATTTCGGTGGCCACCGTCGACGTCGGATTCTTCCCCGCATCGTGGAAGTGAATACGACTGAGACGAGGTGTTGATGGATAAACTATCCAGAGCTCAACCGAGTTGGGCATCAATCGACTAGCTCAGTTCCTAATAGAGCAGTAGGGTGCTACTCTGCCACCAGTAACGGACACAGACACTATGCGTGGCGCGCCTAAATGACACCCTACAATCGGGGCCCGCGGCCATGATGCTCTGTCGTATTAGCTACATAATCTTGTGCAAGGCACGACGCCATGCTGGCCAAGACGCAACGGTAGCCCTATACGCATTGATATCATCCCAATCGTGCTCACGCAGACCAGTATCGATATCAATCTGATCGATGCTGAGCCACCCGGTCCGCTTCCAGATATACCCAATCACCCAGAAGAGCATCACCACCGGCAAAGCGAGACACGCCTTGAAGAAATCCTCAGCGGTCCCAGTCCCACTCTGACCCGGCGGACAGATGGCGATGAAGATCTGCGCGATCAGAAGAATCACACAGAGAACGAGGCCGATCCAGGATCCCGCCACGCCGAAGCACGCTCGGAAGGGTATCTGATCCAACGAGCGGCCTCGACGAGCCCACGCTGTACGGAACCGGATGTGAGACTAAAAGAATTAGAACACTTGCATCAGTGACTCGGTCGTAGTAGCTCACCAGGCAGATGGACCCCCATGTGAAGAGAACAGCCAGGCCAGCCAAGGCAAGAAGCCAATCGAAAACGAGCGAGCCAGACGACGCCAGAGCGATATACGCAAGGCCGCCAAATGCCAGGAGGAACGAGACCGACATCAACGGACGGCCCGATCTATCCACATATGTAAAGATCTTAGGCGCGTAGCCCTGATGAGCAAGCGCAGAAAGGGTCCTCGAGCCGCCGTAAACAGCCGACACACCGATGGACACGACAGACACGCAAATCACCACGTTCATAAAGTCATCGAAACCGTTGAGTCCGGCATCGAGGCCGACCAGGACAAACGGCGATGTTCCTTCCTTGTAGGGGTTTTTGGCATTGAGCAGTCGTTCATCAGTTGAACTGATGAGGAGATTGACAAGAGTAAGGCCGATGATGTAGAAGCTAGACAAGATCAGTACGGGTACAAGTCGTAAGTAGGAGAGAACCCACAGCGTGATTCGCCAAAAAACCTGCTTGATAGCCCCGGGTAAGGACTTGGCCGGGTTTCTAGACTCGGCAGCACCGAGACCGACCAGTTCCGTGCCGGCAAATGCAAAAGACGCCGTGACAAAGACGGAGCAGAAGCCACGAAACCCGTTCTGAAATGCCCCAGGGTCCTCCCAGAGACGAGTGCCCCAGTATTCACTGTACTCGCCGCTGGCGGGGCCACCACCGCAGATCAGCACGATTGCAATTATCATGAAGATGACGATGGCTGCCAGTTTGAAGCAGGACGCCCAGAACTCTTCTTCGGCGTACCCGAGGGTGCCAAAGACGTTGATGATGATGATGAATACCCAAAAGACGGTAATCCAGACACCGGGGTTGATATCCTCATTCCAGTATTGCACAGTAAAGGAACACACTGTTAGCTCGAGAGGTAAGACGATCAACCAAGAGAAGACCTAGGGGTCTCAAGTTAGCACTATCCGTAAGTCAATAGGAAAGATTGCTCACATAATTGTAGCCCATAGCAAAGCCCCATGAAGGGTCGATGAATCGCGTGGCATATGTATAGAAGCCGCCTGAAACAGGATACATGACAGCCAATTCGCCGAGGGAATGCATCACGTTGAATATCATGACGCCCGCGATCAGGAAGCAAATCAGGACAGATCCAGGCCCACCCCTCGTCAAGGCTCCGCCAGATCCGACAAAGAAGCCAGCCCCGATGGACCCCCCGATGGCAATCATATGGAGGTGTCGCTTCTTCATCGATCGATCGAGTTCAACATCGCCCGTTCCGTAGTCACCTAGGAACCCTGATTAATGCCCGTTGAGAGGGAGAATGGTCAAGAGACTCACGTCGCGTAAAGGACCTCAGATTCAGGCCATTCCGGGTCATAAAGTCCTTCTCGCGAAAGTCTTGGGGGACCTGAGCCGCATCAGTCTTCTCGGGGTCGTGGCCAGGTTGGTCGAGGCCAACCTCGAGTTGGTCTTCTTTGGACGCCATCTTGGTCAGTCAGAAGTCGTGGATGGTGGCCAGCCTCTGGTGAAGGCCTGGGGAAGCCGTCCCTTTTATGCCCACAGAGATCGCCGACGAGGGCAAACGCCTCGGCTCACCCGTTCGTCATGTCATTGGGCCAACTACCACGATCTCGATACCAGACCCATCAAGGGTGAGCTTGTCTTGACCCTCACGCCTCCAGCCACTAACAGTGAAATGTCTTGAGCCGGGACACACGAGACTGCAGTAACTCTTTTCGGCAGCTGTTGGATTCTCCGGGCTGAACCAGCGGGGTAACCCGGGGGCGTCGATTATTGGCCGGATCTGGCCTATGCATGAGGCGGGAAGACGTCGTATTGGCCTTGATGCGCCATCTGGGTCGCCCGAATCAAGGAAATGGCTTCTCGCCTCGAATTAAGCATGGAGAAATGACGTCGGGTCACAGGAGATTTACTTCATGATCGGGAGCCGCTCAGTAGCGGAGGCCTCGGCGCAACCATGTGAGTTCTGGCATATCCCGTCGGGTTCAATCACCGTGACCGAGAATGTCACTCCTCGTCTCGCTAGCTTTGGTTGGTCGGGTCGAAATCAAGCTTAGAAAAAGGTTTCAACCGGGCTTGGAGATGGCTGCCTCAGCTGGTGCAGGATTTCGGAGAAGCCGAGAGGTCTTTCTTGGATAAGAGGTGACTGTTTGAACTTCAAGACCTAGTAGAGGGGCCAGCACAGGCGAGTACTAGATCATCAGCGGCTGCTGATGCCTCTTATCTGCAGCAAGAGACTTTAAAGTAACAGATAATCGGAACACACATTCGTAATTCTGGAAAGTAAGATTCACTCACAACTCGTCTAATCCCAAGCTCACAGTCAATACAAGAAATTCCTCGAATCGGCCCCAACTATGGCTCTCCAGAAACCATGAAGATGACCTTCCCCCTCGCCTTCCCAGACTCTACCCTGTCCCATGCCTCGGCAAACTCATCAAAGCCCACCACACTATCAACGATTGGCTTTAGTTTTCGAGCCTCAACCAAACCCGTGATGATATCCAGGTCCTTGCCGAGCGGGCTGATGACGAACCACAAGCTGTCGGAACTCTTCTTCACGTCCTGCGGACGGCTCTCCTCGGGCACCCCACAGACACTGACGAGGCTCCCCCCATTCTTGACTGCGTACCATGACTGGGCAAGTGACGGGCCGCCAATACAGTCAAACACGAGGTCAACCTCTCGAGATGCTGCATCCTCAGCCACCCACTCCCCGATACTCTGCTTCGTGTAGTCCATCACCTCGGTGGCCCCCAGCTCTTTCGCAAAATCCATGTTTCTAGGTCCGACGGCCGTCACAACAGAGACCACCCCAGCAGCTCGGGCAAGTTGAAGGGCCCAGCTCCCGACTGCACCAGCTCCAGCAGTGACCAAGACACGCAGCTTGGAGTTCTTCTCCAGAGCGGCCTTGTCGCCCTCCAACGCCAAGGGATCCAGCGTGCCCTTTGTAAAAAGCGACTGGTATGCCGTCAGTGCACTGATAGGAGTAGCAGCCGTTTCTGCCCAGGTGAGGTTCTTGGGCCTGATGGCGAGCTCCGGCACGCGCGCCAGAACATACTCGGCTGCAGCACCCGGACGGTTGGCCTCGATGCGAGCGTAGACTTGATCGCCGGCCTTGAAGCCGCTGTTGGCCGGGGCGGTGACGACAGTTCCGGCGAGGTCCTGCCCTGGGATAGGGATCTTGTCGTCGCCGATAAAGTCGGGGGCCCAGAGGGCCCAGTCCAGCTCGCCCTTGCATGGTGCCGTGGCGTGCACCTTTACGAGCACGTCCTGGGGGTGAGTTGGCACAGGGACGGGCTGTTCGGTGAGTATGAGCTTGTGAGAGTGCTTGTCAGGCTGAAGAACGGCCTTCATTATAGTGGGGAGATTGGAGGAGGTCATTGTTGGTTGTCAGGGCGACAAACGTGTGAAGGAGGAATAATAACCTCACGCGGCTGATAAAGGCCTTGGATAATGTCTTCAACATTTATAGATGGGAATTCCCCATCCTTTATCTTTACACCTTGCGGTAATTGCATCTGCATGAATGCCAGCTGTCGACGTTGAAATGAGCTCTAGTAGGTTATATCCGAAGCAACGTTCTAACAGTGCTCATTGCACTGCTTTCCCATTGCATGCATCTCTCCGCATCATACCAAGGTCATGCCAGCGAATCAGTCAATCAGAGTCAAAGGATGACAACCCTCGATGACCCAATAATGACTCAGATTGGTAACATGAGACTTTGGTAGCGAATGAGACATCTTGTGTTATCCATTCCCCGCTGCTGCCTGGTCTCGAAGTGTGACCCTGTTGGTCAGCTCAACACGCCCGCAGGAGACGGGACGATCGCAATAAGTCTGACGAATGAAACACATCTATCGTGCAATTATAAATTCAAGACTCCCCCGTGTCAGCTCCGAATCATCCGAGGTCAGAGCCAACCTCACCAAGCAACCAACAATGGCATTTCCCAATGTCGACTTCAACCTCAGGTGGCAGGACCAGAACGTGGTGAAAAAGGATGGTCAGTGGACTGTTGACGGGTAGGTAGAAGCTATTCATCCTGGTGATGTGATAGCTCTCGGTCAATGTTGACACAGCCAGACGGCCAACGGTGGATGTTGCCGTATCGCATATTCACCAGCCGCCAAACTTGCCCGACAAGACATGGATCGGACTGCTCGTAACGGCTCCTCCCAACGCCGGTGAGTATCTATTTCTTCACTTTATCAGCTTTCTCAGGACTAAGTTTGACCTAGCTACCCCTCCACACACGCATGCTGGCGCTGCGGTAGTTGCCACGGTCATACGAGGCCATGTTCTCAACCAGATGGTCCACACCCACGTCGATCCAGTGACCGGCCATGCGACCGTCCACGATGGCGGGGCCAAGGTGTATGGCCCAGGGGAGAGCTGGTACGAGGCTCCCGGCTGCCACCATGTGCGTTCCGAGACAGTCGGCGAGGCCGAGGTCGTCTTTATCGCCAACTTGATCGTCAACACGGATGTGTTTGAGGGCCTGGATGTGCAAGCGAGGAGTGCGGAGGATGATCTTGCCAAGGTTGGACGTGTCTTTATTATTGACAAGGAGATTGAGGAGGACGCAAAGTCGTAGACTATACGAAGAAGGCAGTCTCCTCATGAGGACGAGGGATTTGTGTATAGCAGCATTTATGGGACAATGACAGGGCTCAACCTCTCGGACAGCAATAAGACAGGGTCTGTCAGTCGAGTCAAGTATAGTGCTCAAAATGCAGTGCCCCAAGATCGCTCATCTACCCCCCTCTATCAAGCTGCAACGTCATGATAATTCCTCCTCGAGTTGTGTATTTCTCCGACAACTCCCCTTTGGGAATCAACTCGTTCTCTCCATTCGCCCTCAACGCCTCCTCCAGAGTACAAGTTCCAGTCTCTTTGAATCCCAGTCGATTATAAAGGTGAATAGTTGCGGTATTCTCCGGCTTCACCATGATACGAACGCGAACGCGAGGCGCCTCGGCTTCCTGACGACGCACCAGGAACTGGAATGCCTCCCTACAGAGCCTCTGCGCCAATCCCTTTCCCCTGTGACTAGGCAAGGAGTACAGACTCAGCATCTGCCACTTCTCTTCTGTCTGATCATCGGATGGGGAGGGCTGTCCCGACTCGGACGGGAGTGCGAATTCCTCAGCTGATATGGGACCTCGCAGGGTGACCTGGGCGACCCATTCCGAGTTCTCATCTGTTTTACAGAGACATATAAACGTCTCTTTTCCCGGGACCTGCAGTCGAGATGTCCATGCGTCATCTGGGAATTGCGATTCCGTCTCCAGAGTCGACGAGAAGGCGGTTGGTGATTGGCGTAGGGCCTCGAGTCGAAGGGCCTTGTACTTGGCGGCCATTGACGGCAGATTGACATCGTTGCGGTCAATATGGAGGAATGAGTACTCCATGGTGAGCGGCTGTGGTTGTGTAAGGGGTTTATTGGCTGGTTTTTGCTTTGCTTCTGATACTAGCCAGAATGGGTGTTCTTAGTCTGTGGGCATGATGAGTACTTAAGTATTCTAGATCTACAATCACGCCATGGCTGGGCCTAGAACATGCAACTGCTCCCTGTCGTGGAAAAGGTTGTTGAGTAATCTCTGCCAAGTCTCGGAGTTCTTATATCACGGCTCCTAGCCTGTGTGATGGCTGTTCCGGAAAAGGCAAAGTGGCACGGTTAGAAACGGAGAGAATAATAAATATTGCCATGACTTTTGTGGGCCGTCGGGCCTTGATTATAGCATATCATCTTGATTAGAATTGCACGCTGTATGCCTGTTGTTTCTGATAGCATATCCTTGAATATTGTTACAAGCGTTGAACTAGTGACTAGGCCGAGGCAGATCTAGTCCATCACTCCAACTCGTTCCAGCTATCTAGGCCAGTCCCACGATCTTGAGCGAATCCTCCCACAGGCGGCCCTCGCTCTCGGGATCAAAAGCGTGCGCGGCGTACCTGTTTCTGTCGTACTCCCCATCGTTTGAAGCCTTTGCTTCGGCACAGTCAGCCAGATACCTCCCTCCTCTCCCCTCCCAATCCTTGCCGATCGCCGCCCAGACAGTGGTCGCGGCCCCCTGCTCCGGGCTCTTGGCCACCTTCATCACCTCATCCGTAGCCATGCTGGCCACATCGCTGTCCGACAGGTACCGCGAGAGAGCCGTGAAGATGATTCCAGGGTGCAGGCTCGTGGCGTGAAGCCCCTTGTCGCCGTACCGCCTCTCCAGCTCGTTCGCCATGTAAATGTTTGCCGTCTTGGACTGTCCGTACGCGGCCCACTGGTTATAGTCGCCGTTTTGGAAACTATAGTTGTCCGACGCGTTGATGCCCTTCGACAGATGTCCGGCCGAGGAAACGATCACGACGCGCGAGTGGAACTCTGGCGTGACGGCTGCGAGAAGGGCCGGCTTGAGAAGCTCAAAGAATAAGAAGTGAGACAGGTGGTTGATTCCAAACTGCATCTCGTGCCCGTCCTTGGTGAGCTCGAGGTTTGGCACCGCCATGACTCCCGCGTTGTTGACCAGGATGTTGACCTTGTCTGTCTTTGACAGGATCTGCTTGGCGGCCTGGCGGACGCTGTCCAGGGACGTCTGGTCCATCTGGACGAGCTCCATGCGGCTAGAGTCAAGAATGCCTTCCAGGGCGGTCCGAGCCTTGTCGAGGTCTCGGGCGGTTAGGAAGAGGGTGGCGCCCGTGGTGGCGAGGGCGCGGACTGTCTCTATCCCGATGCCGGAGGAGGTGCCGGTGATGACGATGACTTTTCCGACCAGCTTGTTCTCCATGCCTTCGTCCTTGACGATCTGCAATGCCGTTGGTCTGGCGTCGCCAGGTCCGGCAGGGGTTTCGTGGGCGGCAGCATATCGAGACATGTTGAAATAATGGGAGATGTATAAGTTTGTATGGTGAAGATGAGTTGGTGTGGGAGGGACTGAATTCGCAAGTTTGACTCTGAATATATAGGTTTTCAAGGCCGATGGCTGAACAAGCCCAAACAACTGCTATCTCCTCTAACTCCGAACCTGCCCATTCCAATCTGTCGCTGACGAGATCTTGACTCGGCCGGCGGAGAACTGAGGCATCATGGCTGACCGTTTTTTCCTATTTAGTCAACCGTGCGAGTTTTGCCGAGCACAGGCTTGGTCAGCATCTGGCTGACGCTTTTCGCCTTTTCAGGACTAGGCCCCGGTCGACTGACACTTTCTTCCTCTTTCAAACACGACGCCTCATCTCTGACAAACCAAACCTGACTGCGGTCCTGCACAGCTCATTCTACCTTCTTTCATTGACGTAAACATGGTTGCCGAGGATTTGACGGACGAGCGGAAAGAACGAAAGAGGATCCAGAATCGGCTGAATCAACGAGCCCGCAGTATGACCACTGACTTGACGAACCATCTTGCCAGCTAACCATAATGATAGGACAGCGGATAAGAGACGAGAAAGATTCCAGCCATCAGAAGCGCCCTTACATTCACCGTTGGCGAATCTCCGACGGCTCCCGTTTAGCACGCGACCAAGAAGAAAAGCCGTCTTGTGGACAGCCACCGACACGTCAAGCAGCGCCCCCTCTGCCTGTTGACCAGGATCTGATCCACATGATAGCCCACAACGTCTGCCGCGGCCTCATGTACAACAAGTCCATGCTCAAGCTCCTCGCGAGCTTCATCCTCGCCGCGCACGACCCGCCGCTGCATCCCGAGCGGCAAGTCCGGTGCAGGGTCGCCGTTCTCCGACCGAGCCACCAGGATATGCCGCCCTCGTTGATGCCGACCCAGCTTCAGATGAACTCGCCGCATCACATGTGGATCGACGCGTTCCCGTTCCCAGAGTTCAGGGACAACTTGATACGCCGGCAGCACCACTTCAACCACAAGGTGCTGCTGAGGGACCTCCTGGGGGACTTGGCGCGTCTGATGCCGCCGGGGAAACAGACTGCTCTCCAGGGGGGGCCATTCAACGGCGACGACGCACTCGACACTGGAGGCCTCATCCTCTGGGGGGAACCGCATCTAAGAGAAAGCTGGGAGCTTAGTCCTTGGTTTTTGAAAAAGTGGGCGTGGGCTACGGAGGGTTGTGACGAGATTGTTAGCAACTCGAACCGATGGAGAGCAACGAGGGGCGACAGACTGATGGCGCCTGTTTGTAAGCAGTAAGAGATGTTTTCAACATTCTCTCCTTGAGTGGCGAATTGCTCGTATATAGCATTATTATAGACGGCTTCTTAATATCCAGATTCACAAATCGACATCGAGAGAGTGGTTGTTTCCTATCAACTGATCTGCCTACGCCTTGACAGTTGGCACATGAGGGTATATATCAGGCACCTCCATAATGGCAACAGGCTCCGTCTCAGGGATCCTCTCGGCATCAACCCAGTTTCCATGGACAGCCGACCGAAGACCTGCACCAGGTTAGTTATTGCCAGACGTCTATGCAGCAGGGGACTTGCGGAATGGAAGAATGATTCTTGCAGCAACAGACTGAAAGTCTCGTGTGTCTTGGATAATCTAAGAATCGGTAAGAGAAATTCTCAACAAGAGGGCAAACTCACAACCTCGTTCCGGTTATACTCGACATTATCAATCATGGTGATGAGAAAGCCATCTCCTTCGTCCGCATCGGGATGTCTCGGACTGAAGCAGGGTTCCTGGACGAGGCAGTGCGGCCCTGGGATGAAGTGCTCAACCTCTCCGGTCTGATAGTCGAGACGAGCTATGGCATTCAGGCCCTGGTACAGCTGGGCTGCGTTTCCGGCGTCGGGTTTGAAGCAGTCGAGAAAGGTGAAGCGAGCTGGTAGAAGTTAGCTATATAACTGTTAAAAGAGAGGGAGAAACTTACTCTTGCTAGTTAGAAATCTCTCGTCGATGCGAGGAAATTCACACGGCACGTCCAGAAGAACTTCTATAAAATACATTAATCCTGTATCTTTCTAGAGTCTGCATCACTCACCAGGATCGGGCATATCGTCAGACTCGCTGTTGGGATCGATACACCACTTGACATAGTTGACAGCAATGTCGCTCGGGTCCGGATTCTTTCCATGACGGCATGCTAGTGACCGTCAGCATCAGTAGTTTCAGTGAGAACGTCTCTTACGAAGAAATGAAAACGCATTGTGCGAGGCCACAGATGCGTCAAAGTAGCTAAGACGAGTTAGCCATATCCCCACGCTGTTGGGCAAAGTACATTTTGCCATTGTCCTCCCACGATGCACCGCTGTGGATAACCATGCAGTTTTTATACTTGAACCAGCGCACGGGGACATTCTCGTCTCGTGGAATGACGCCAAACCACGCTGGGGACTCTTCATCGTAGTACCTACAAGAATCAGCACGCGACATGATACTCAGTCTGAGACTTACCACTGGTGGTTCCCTGGTTTCTCATGGTCCTTGAGATCGACTAGAAATGGCATGCGCATGAGGACGACGTAGTTCTCGGTCTAACAGGGTCGTTAAAAGAATATTGATATCGATCAGTAGGGTCTTACGATTGCACAGTCGTGAATGATTCCTCCTCCGGGAAATTCCAGATCCCGCTTAAACGTTGCCTTTCCATCCTTTTTGATGATGTAGATGCTTATCTAGCTCCTGTTAATGACTGCAATTATCAAAGACTTGTCTCTTACCTTGGGACAACCAAGGCCCTCCAACTGGTAACCAAATCCGACAAGGTCTCCGGTCTTTGGATCAACCTACAACCTGTCAGAATTGTTCTCACTTCAGCAGTCACGACTCACGTGTGGGTGGGCAGTAAAAGGCTTTATCGGGCTCACGCCAGCAAAGGCATCGTGTCCAAGAGTAGAAAGCGTATCTAGATAATGGTCAAACGGGTCTATAGCAGTAATGGTGGACATACTCGGGTCGAGCTCGTAAGCCGGGCCGAATTCACAGAGCGCCAGCAACTTGCCAGCATGTATAATGACATTCGTATTGGCCACGCTGTCCAGCACGGCGCGGACGCACGGATGGTGCGAGAAGGGACTCGCGAGCATCCCGAAGAGGGCATGGCTGGCCTTGCGCTCGGCAACGAGGCGTTCGGTCATGACGTACTTTTGCTGGAACGAGACTTTGCCGTCCTTGATACGGAAGGCGCTGATGCTGCCGTCTCCGTCAAAGGGGATCGTCTTGGACCCGTCCAGGTAGTAGTCTCTCTCGTAGTATGGATCTTGCATAACCTGAGCTGGGTCAACAAGAGGATAAAGACAGGACCGATAAGGCTCACCCGGTAAAAGGTGCCGCTCAGCTCCTTGGGGATTTCTCCTTCGACTTCCACATCCTCGATGGATGCTTCGGCCCTGAAGGGGACGGAAACGGCCGAAAAGTCTTTGAACAGGGCGTGAGCCTTGACCATTGTGACGGCGGAGATTGGGGTATGGGTGCAATTTCTGATAACCTCCTCCGTTCAGCTCGACATCCCTCTTATATAGCCAACATGCCAGTCCTCGGCGATGCTGTGGGTTGGATCCTTGTCATGTGGGATATCGGATCGGAAGTGGGCGCGGGATGTGTGGGGAAGCCTCAAAGCCTATTGAATACGAAGGCGCATTGGGTCTGCATGGCATTGTGCCTCGGACCTCTACGTGGCCGGACAGTGTTATGCAGAACTGTGACAAGGAGGAAGCCTGTTGCTTGGGCATTGACCTGATGTTGACAGCTTGGACCCTTTTGCTCGGGGTTGAACAACCGTATCTAATAACACATACTTTACACACAAGCTTTAAGGTGCATGATGAAGTATACCTCCCAGCTCCCCGTATCCCTGCCATCCAGCCCTGACTGGTCCATCGCCCGCATTTTACAAATCCCTTTCCCAAGGCCGGGCTCCCACATCTAATTCCCCGCGTTGAGACGGAGAAAACCCACATCCCGCCCAACTCCCCGGCCTCTCAACTGCATGCAAGCTAAATGGGACATTCGTCGACGGCTGGTCCTGGACGCCGACGACACGATCGATAGCTGAGGCTACTAATTCATCGCTGTAGCATTGTCGGTCGTAGAATCACCATGTGCCTGCAGGAGGACCTTGTTCGTCCCCACGAGTATTGCTACTGGGAATAGTTATCAGACTCACAGTGTTTTGGAGATGGCTTGGAAACAGCTTAATAAGTCTGTGGTTATTGATATTCGTCAAGTCTTCAAGATCGTGATTCCTTCCAGAGTCAGAGCATCTTGGTATCTGCCGGGACAGGTAGATTCAGTATCCTCAGCATGACCAAGTCTCAGATATCTCAGAGATCTGATCGCATCTTCACTGCGTCAGAACACAGACGAGTACTGTCAACGACTGATCCGTCCTGTGGATCTTACTCCCCAAGGCCAAGAGCAAAGCTAACAGCTACTGTCGCACCTCCAAACAGCCATGTCCCAATGGTTCCCCAACTGATACCCCCCTTGCCAAGCTGCGACCCCCGTGGCGCCCGTGGGGACCCCCGGTCTTGAGGCTCACACAGCACCGGCGTCGAGTGCCAATACTCGGACACGTACAGAGGGTCGCCGACAGGCTGGCCGTCCTAGGTGATCTGGAATCTGATGACGCCCCGACCCAGCAGCGACTTGACCGTGACCTTGCACTTGGGGGTCTGTAGTCCGAGGCGCTTTAACCTGTTAGCACTCGTCAACACTACAGCCACCAGACATACCTTGTAGGGCTCGAGTTTCTCGTGTGGCAGCATATCAGTCAGGGATTCCACCACCGTCGGGTCCCGGACCAACCCCTTGGACTTTTTCGAAAACCACGCCAACTCGACACGATCCATAGTCTTGACGAGCCGCAGCGCAATCTTGCCCTGGCCATCCACGTCCAGAAAGCGGTCAATGTCCCTCGACGCCGGCACCGCCACCTCTTCGTCCTTTGTGAGGAACCAGTCGATGGACTCGAACGTGTTATTCTTTGCAATCCCGTACGAGGCCTGCGCCGAGTAGCGGAAGAGGCCACTCCTGTTGATCTGCTTGAGGGCGTCGTGGACCAGGCCCTTGCAGACAGCCAGCTGCGGTTCCTCGGCGACGGTGAACCGAGGCACGGCCGCGTACTTTGATCTGAATCTACCCTCGAGGAAGCTGCGCAGGTACTCTGAGCGGCCCATCCCCCCAGCCAGGACGACACACAGGTTCATCTCGTCGAGGCCGGAACCCGAGTGGGGGAAGCTCCTCTCGATCTGGGACTCGAACTGCTCCCAGATCCTGGAGCACTGTTCTTCGAATAAAGGCTTGAAGAGCTCGTCCTTGTCAAACTTCATCCTGCCATTGTCGACTCCCAGTGCCGAACTGCTAAAGTCGGAATTCAGATGCGGCACCGGAACGTAGAAGAAGGGCTTGGCGAGCGTCCCGCCGGATCTGGCCCCGTAGCGGCACTTTTCAGCGAGGAATGCTGTATCCTGGGCCATCTTCCAGACCTGGAGCTCAACGGCAGCAGCGAGTGTGGCATCGTCCGCGTCTTGCAGGCTCGGTCGCGGGATCGGTGCCAGCCGCTCCCGAAGGACAGCCTCGAAGCCCTGGTCTATCTTGGTCGACCCCGTGTTGCGGCCCTGGACTGCAGACTTTGGAAACAGCTTTGGGCTTGTCCCCTCGTAGTCCTTGACCAGGAAGATGCTGACGTCCGAGGTTCCGCCTCCGATGTCAGCGATCATGAGGTGGTCTCCAACTTTGGGCAGTCTCGACTCGGCAAAGTGGTATGCTATCGCTGCCTCGGCTTCTTTGAGCGTGGCTTCGGCTGAAGATTTGTCTGATATCCCAAAGCCAGCCTGTCTGATGACGTCGGTGAA
This sequence comes from Fusarium albidum, assembly GCA_013618265.1. Classification (NCBI taxonomy): domain Eukaryota; kingdom Fungi; phylum Ascomycota; class Sordariomycetes; order Hypocreales; family Nectriaceae; genus Fusarium; species Fusarium albidum. Next base: position 18,401 of record JABFEP010000686.1, read on the forward strand.
TCTCTGGACCGTTCGGTGGCTCCATGTGGTGGGGTAGCTGAACAGATAGCGGATCTTTGCGGCCTCCCACTCCTTTCCACGCGGCAGACGAGCCTCGAGGGCCATCTTGAGATACCTGTACACTTGTCTCAGGTAGTCAGACAGCCACTGCTCGACCTCGCGGGTCGTCATGCTCAGGCCGTCCTCCTTGTTGGCCTGGTCCAGGTCTTGCTCGTCAAAGACGCCCTTGAAGCAGCTTCTGGTGCCGGGGGCTTTGGGCGTCTCCTGGATGTTGACGTCAAAGCCCCAGCTTGAAGGGGTGTCCTTCTCGTAGGCGATAACCGAGGGGACTTTGTCTTGCGCAACATGAGACCCTGGAGTTTATCAGCCATGGAGATGCATACTCTACTAGAAAGGGATCTTACCCGGCCAGTCGCGAAGGACTGTGATGTTCTGGTCTACTGGGGCGGCAAAGGCCACAGCAGTTCCTGCAGGATATCAGCTGTCAGTCTGCCGTCATGGCTCGGCTTACCCGTCATGCCAAAGTCGATGCCGACTACAAGGTCGGGTACGGCCGCGGGGGGCTCTTCTGATGACTCGGAGGACGGCATGGCGACCTCGGAAGATGAGAAGCAGTGGCAATAAACAATGTCGGATTGTAGATGGCAAGTACCAGGAACTCACAAGTTGTGGGTTTGAACTAGGTGACACCAGGGACTGATCTTTTCCCCCTATATATACAGGAAAGGGGTGCCCGTCAGACCTCCCAAGCAAGCTGTGCGGGTGGTTGGGTCACCACAACCAGGTGACCATCTTGACTCGAGTTCCGAGACATAGCAAGTATCCTATGCATCCTAGACCAGTCCGACGAGGCTCTTGCATGGTGGCGCAACCGGTGTAGATCTGAAGACAACAGCCAAGCAGGGCTCCCCGAGAGCTATGCAACATGACTTGGAACAAGGCTGCGTGATGATGGTCCTGACTGGCGAGGTAATGTCGAGCTGGACATCGCTTGTGGGTTCACCGATACAGAAGCCCGCCTGCCAAGCCTGTGAGACCAACAAGGTGCGTCAGCGGCGTGGGCGGGAGCGTTCATGTTGACCAGAGCCTCGTGCGGCTGAAGAGAGGTCAGAAGGACTGATGAGTTTTTGTTCTCGGGTTTGCACTGGATGTCCACCACACGATGGGTATGCTGTGTAACACTAGATCTGCAAACATTCACTGCCCTCCAGAGCCGTCTTGTGATGATCCTTAAACTTGTGATTAACCTGTCTATCCTCCCACCCGTATCAGCGATCATCTATAGTACAGTGATTGATGCTCCCATCCAGTTACACGATCTCCCCATCTACCGGCTTCTCCGGCACCTTCTTCTTCTCGAATATCTTCTGGCCAACCTTGTCCGTCATCTCGTCGGCCTTTTCGCCGAGGAACGTCTTGAGGCAGCCGTACATGCCGGAGGCGAACCACAGCAGCGAGTTGACCAGGTCGATCCAGACGGCAACCTTCATGGCGCCCGTGCTGCTGCCCTTGTACGGGTTGTCGCTCTCCCTGTGGAGGAAGATTGCGGCAAAGATGCCAAAGACAACGATCCACGCGACAAAGAGGATCAGATCCCAGGCGAATGCGCGGTACGTCTTGAACAGCTTGAGCCTGCTCCCGATGTAGGGCAGAGCACCGAGGGGCGTCGCCGCGACGAAGAGGATTGCAGTCGTGGCGGATACTCCGGCGACGATGATGGCGAGGATCCATTCGGGCGAGAACCCGTCGTCGGCCTTGTCGTCAGAGGCGACGCGGTTCCCGTAGAAGCCGCAGGCGATGATGGCGAAGAGGAACTGCAGACCGCGGCACACCAGGCGGGGCACCACCTCGAACGTCTTGAGCCACGTCTTTCCCACAGTCTTGCCCGTCTCGGCGCCCTCGTTGAATGCGTGCCGTCCCGCCTTGCGGCCGAGCTCGCCCTTGTCTGCGGCGCGGAACTCGGACGCCGTGCCCGCGAAGCCCTGTGCGGTTTTGCCGAGCTCGATGGCCGTCTGCCCGGCCTTGATGGCGTTTCCAAACTTGCCCATTGTGTGATGAAAAGGAGAGTTGGAGTATGAGGAACAAGAATCGTGGACTGGAAGAGAGTAGAAATAGAAAACTGGCCAGCAGTGTGAAAAAGGAAAAAACTCTAGGAAATGGCGCAAAGTGATTAAGAGGGTCGAATTACTGATGAGTGAAGAGGTACCGAGAAAGCGTGGTGAATACCCAGTCCTTATAACATGATGAGTGTCGACATTGATCGCCCCATCAAGCAGACCCAGACTTCTTTGTTCGCTGGCGCGCGGTCCTCTTTCTCAGGTCAAGAAACGCCAAAGCCAATCAGTCATGCTGGGAACAGCCATGTTTAGACTGGCCCTGCAGCGCGGCCAGACGGTAGACGTTTGACAAGTCGCCGCTGACTCCCAATCAACTGCGTTTTGTGTTTGGCGCCCTGGACGAGGCGCTAAGCGAAACTCGTCTGCTGGCGCTGGGCATTCTGAGCCAATCGCGGCCATGCGCTCAGAAGGAACAAAGAGTTGCGCGCACAAACCAGACGGCTAAAAATAACGACTCATGGCATGGGTAAGGCAAGCTTTGTTTCTATTTGACAAAGGGCGATTCATTGGTCAACAAGGAGGATTGGCCCACTACTGTTGCCCTTCTCCATCAGGAAGAAGAACAAAAAGATAAATAAAGAGGGGGTCAGTCCTCAAAAGAATACGTGCGGTTTATGTGGATCGAACACATGACCTTCAGATATCACAAGATTGAAGTTTGGCTTCAGTCTGACGCTCTCCCAACTGAGCTAAACCCGCTGACTAATCATAATAAATATCGTGCTATAATCAGATTTCACGACTGGCAATGACTGATTCATGCATGTTTGCGAGAAGTTGTTCTGCTATTTCCTCTTGAATTTCAGGCTCCCGTCTTCGGTTATTGGGTCATTGGGGTAAAATAGTTTAGAAACTCATGGTGTTGTGGGTGAAACGCTGTCGGGGAAAGTCGGAGTCACAAAGTTTAACGCGCCAGTCTCCCTCACAATGGAACAGTCCTCTATTCTCTAGGTATAACAAGAGATACGCTTGAACTATCACGACTATATAAATTTCAACTACAAGACTAGCAATACTCACCCGTTTCCTTCTCTTCTCCTAAGCTCCCATGGCCATTGCGGTTGAGCATTTCGGACGCTCGGTGGCTCAGAGCCTACCCTGTGGCTGAGGTGTTTTGGACGGGCGCTGAGGACAGGGACAGGGATGATGAGAGACGGGCAGTGCCGCCAGGTCCGTAGGGGTTGAGAAGCCCGCAGGACTGCCCGAACGCGTCCATAGCTTAAATAAAAACAGCCGTTTCCCAGGGCCATCTCGACCACTCCAAGAACCGAACACTGAAGCAATCAATTCATCATGAGAAACCTCAAGAGCATCATCTACAAAGACATCCAGACACACCAGACAACGGCGACCCTCGACAAACTGTTCAATGACCGAGATGGCGAACCATCAGGCAACAGCGCCGACACCGAGGCCATGGTCCGGGACTGGAACGAGGTCTCCCGGAGGCGCGGTCGCAAAAACATCGACGACCTGGACGCCTCCACAAAGTCCACCACCAGACGCGACGCCGACACGATGTCGGACGAGCAGATGGGGCGAATCAGCATCCGCATAGATGAGAACGCCGATAACGAAGAGGGCAAAGATCCCGACGCAAAGGGCATATCGCCCGAGGACAAGGCCCACTTCAGCAAGTACAAGCACCATCAGTTCGTCCGACGATGGGGTCTTTTCTCCGACTCGGACGGCATCGATGAGGAATGGTTCATTGCTGCTCCGCCCGTCCTTCCCAGAGACGACCCGGGCTACCTCTGCGACATGTGTCGACACATGGACTTTCGGGCGCTGTTGTCGCAGCGAGGCCTCCCCGGGAACCAAGAGCCGGGACGGACAAGCATCAGCCTGCTCGGGATCTGGAAGGTGATGGATGAGACCGAGGGCTGTTCCTTCTGCAGACTGCTGCGACGCAAGATCGTCGAGGATGGCCTCTTGGCAGAGGTGCCCGCCGAGGAGGTCGAGTTTCTGAACTTCCATCTCAACGTGCTCGACGAAGGACCAGAGTACGCCTTGAGGCTCGAGGTGGAAATCATGAACACGGGGCGGAGGCTGAACCCCAGATTCGTCATCCAGGTGCTCGAGGAAGACGAGAGAATACCGTTCCATGGACACGCAGTCCGTCAGGAGGCAGCCGACATGTCTCGACTGAAACGCTGGCTGCGGGTTTGCGACGAGGCACATGTCCACCAGGGAGGCCAGCGAAGCCTCATGGGGACGGTCGGGAAAACGCTCAGGCTCGTCGACACGACTGACAACTGTGTCAGAGAGGTGGAAACCCCCTGCGAGTATGCATGCCTGTCGTATGTGTGGGGGACTGGTTCCCATACGCAATACACAACGCGCACACAGGAAATGTTAGAAAAGCCAGGAAGCTTGACCACGTCGGATATCCCGCAGACAATCCTGGATGCAATCAAGGTGATCCAAGAGGTGGGCCTTCGGTACATCTGGATCGATGCCCTGTGCATCAGACAGGACGATCCGCAGGACAAGGCGAGCATCATCGGCGAGATGGGCAAGATCTACAGCAACGCGACATTCACAATCATGGCGTCAACCAACTCGGACCCGTCAGATGGCCTTCCTGGTGTGGGAGCGCCTCGGTCACGGGAGCAAATCATGGGCCAAGTTCAGGGCATGATGCTTGGGGTTGCATTCCAAGACGCCAGACGCAGACACGACGAGATCGAGGACGGGCGGTGGAACTCTAGGGGCTGGACCTTCCAGGAGAGAGTGCTTTCCCGACGGGCCGTGTACTTTACAAAGTCGCAGATGTGCTTTGTATGCCCCCACGGGACGGCATGCGAGGATACCGTCGCCGTGACGGACCCTGGATACAAGCCCGTGCCGTTCAACGACCAGACGCAGTTCACGTCGAGACTACACGATCTCTGGGCTCGCGTCTGGAGCGACCCCACGCAGGCTCGGTACATCAACAAGGCGTTCCAGACGGAGAACAGCATCATGATCATGGTTGGAGAGGACCCGGAGCGGCCGGGAGAGGCGTCTGAGGATGGAGCGCCGTTGTACAAATACGAGGCTATCCCGAGCACAGAGTCCCTGGATGTACCCCTCATCGACGGCGACACTCTCTGGGATGCATATGCCCAGAGTGTGAATGCCTACACTAAACGCAACCTGACACGGCAATCAGACGCCATCAATGCCTTTCTGGGCATTTCAGAGCTCATCAGCCAGGGCGTCAACACAAAGTTCTGGCACGGCATGCCCGAGTTTGCATTCACCCAGTCACTTCTCTGGCAGCCACGAGAGCCGCTGAAAAGACGTCTGTCTGTAGAAGGAGAGGTGCTGTTCCCTAGCTGGACTTGGGCAGCCTGGCAAGGACACGTTGCGTACCGCGGTCGAGGCTGGCACAACGCCGTCAGGTTCGCACCGGCATCGGTCGTCAAGTGGTTCTACGAAACGTCTATCGAAGAGTGTCTGGAGAACTTTAAAATGTCTGAGGAGAGGACGGAAGAGGAGACGCAGGATTACACTCAGAGACTCCATGCTGCGCGCTTCCTCCTTAAAGAGAGCTACTTTAGAGGCCTGCTGCATCTCGACTGGGAAGAGCGAGGGTGGACGGTTGAGCGTGATGAAGCGAGGAACCAGCACGTGTTCACCCATGAGGCATACCCGGGCGTTAGATCGACCATCCCGATCTGCCTCCCGGACGAGTCCATCGCGGATATCCCGTCCGAGAATGGCACCTTGTACTTTGAGGCTCGTGCAGCGTCGGCACGCTTCTGTGACATGTCGGCTACTGAGCCACTACAGAAGCCCATCCAAGATGCCTTTTTCCAGATTGGTCTCAACGACGAGGAACGTTCTTCAAATGCCCGACGGCCGTGGCAGCATATCATCTATCACCAGGGTTACCGCGCTGGACTTCTCAGCCTCAACGTTCCCCGAGAAGAATTAGATACTGATCCCGGGGAGTACAGCCTGGTGGCCATATCGAGAGACAGCGTCCCCGGGATTGGCCCCCCTCCCGTCGGATGGGACATGTACTGGGCGATGGATCCTCAGGCGATGCAGGAGAAGATCCTCAGGGACGAGCTGCAGCGGAATAGAAACCCGTCGCCGCCAGACGAGGATGCGTCCCCTGGCGACTCCAAGGTGAACGAGAATGGGGATCCGAGGTGGGACGAGGGCCGGTTTGGCTCCGTGGGGATTTACGACGTGTATAATGTCTTGCTGCTGAGGAGGCGGGATGGGGTGTTTTCCGAGAGGATTGGGGTTGGAAAGATGAGTTATTGTGCATTCCATTGTGTGGGGCCGGAGACTGAGATGGTCAAGTTGAGGTGAGATAGAGTTGGATGAACAGGCTAAGGGGGTTATAGAACGGGATGTATACTCTTGGAGTACTGGACGAATCTAGATGTATATACAGTAGACGAGATCTTGGCTTGTGCTTGGACTGTCGATCCAGAACAAGACAGCCCTTACTTGCTCAACAACCCCCTGAGAACCTCGCACACCGCATCACCAACCTGGCTACACGTGGCACTCCCACCCAGATCCCCCGTCCTAATCTCCAGCCCGCCAGCCTCCTTGGCATCCAAGACCTTGACGACCGCCTCCTCCACCGCAGCCGCCTCCTTCTCCAGCAGGAACGAGTACCTGAGCATCATGGCCAGGCTCAGGATCTCCGCGACGGGGTTCGCAAGGCCCTTGCCAGAAATGTCCGGCGCGCTCCCGTGAACAGGCTCGTAGATGCCCTTGCAGGAGCCCTCCCCTGGGACACCGGCGAGGCTAGCACTCGGCAGGACCCCCAGAGTACCGGTGATGCCGCCAGAGATATCAGAGAGGACATCGCCAAAGGTGTTGTCCGTGTGGATGACGCTGTGGTTGAAGCGCTTCGGATCCTTGACCATGAGCATGGCCAGACTATCTGCCAGCTGGTGTCGCAATTCCACATCTGACAGCTCCCGCTCAAAAATGTCGACTGTTGCTCGTCGCCAGAGCCGTCCACTAGCGAGAACATTTGCCTTGTCGGCGCTCCACACAACAGGTTTGCTAGGACGCAGCATCCGCGCCACGGCTGCGCTCACGCGGGCGAGCCTCTCCACCTCTGGACGGGAATACACCCACAGATCAGACGCCACGTCCGTCTCCTCCTTCTTCTCGCCAAAGTACGCGCCGCCGCAGTTCTCCCTCACGACGATGAACTTTGTCCCCGCCACGAGCTCGGGCTTGATGGGCGACGCGCCGACGAGGGAGGGCACGAGGATCTCGCACGGGCGGAGGTTGGCAAAGGCGTCGAGCCTCTGGCGGAGCTGCAAGAGGCCGGACTCTGGCGTCGGGTGGACGCCCGCCCATTCTGGCCCGCCGATGCTGCCGAACAGGACGGCGTCGCTGGCCGAGGCCTTTTCGAGGACCGCCTCGGTGACGGACACGCCGTGCTTGTCGATGCTACATCCGCCGGCCATGTCCATGTCGCGCTGGAACCGGAGGTCGGGTCTGCTCTGCTCGACCACGTCGAGCACTTTGAGGGCCTCGGCCATGATCTCGGGACCGACGTGGTCGCCAGGGAGGATGAGGATGCGTAGGGTTCTGGGGCCTGCCATGACGATTGATTTCTGGAGTAGATGCTGAGTGCAACGAGGTTGAATTGTCAAGACGTCAATTGACAGCTGGGGTGGTTTCCCATGGTCATTCCTGGCGGATAAATACAGACCTCGCTTGGACACGGCTTGCGGATTCCGATGTCGGGCTTGGGATCAGCGGGCAGTGGGCCTTGAAGGTTTTCAGTTCCTGTGATGCTTTATCGCTTCTCCGCCATTGGCCTGCATCCTGCATCCTCGGAAGCGGTGCATGGCTTCTGGTTTGCGGGGTTGAGTTGGTCCCGACAAGGATCAGCCACCCGATGAGCAGGTATATCAACCGTGAGCCTGTCCCGCACTCTAGGTATTCAGAGACCATCTTCACCCCTGCACACCTCCCATCATGACCGGCCGACTCCAAGGCAAGACCGCCATCGTCACCGGCGGCGCATCAGGCTTCGGCAAAGGCATCGCCGCCAAGTTCGCAGCCGAGGGCGCCAACGTCATCATCACGGACCTCTCCCAGGAGCAGGGGGAATCCGTGGCGGCAGAGCTAAACTGCGTCTTCTCCCGCGCCGACGTTACAAGGCCCGACGACTGGAGGCGCGTCCTAGCCGTGGCCCTCGACAAGTTCAAGCAGCTCGACATTGTGGTCAACAACGCGGGCGCGACGTACCACAACAAGCCGACAGAGGAGGCCACAGAGGCCGACTTTGACCTCGTCATGAACGTCAACGTCAAGGGCGTCTACCACTCGACTAGTGTGCTGCTGCCGTACTTTCTCAAGGAGAACCGCCCCGGCTGCTTCATCCAGGTGGCTTCCACGGCTGGTAGTCGGCCGAGGCCAAAGTTGACGTGGTATAATGCTTCAAAGGCGGCGGTCATCAATGCCACGAAGACGATGGCGGTCGAGTACGGGCCGAGCCAGATCCGCTTCAACTCGGTGTCTCCTGTTGTTGGGAGCACTGGTATGACGCACTTGTTCATTGGCAAGCCCGATACGGAGGAGAACAGAAAGGGCTTTGTGTCTACGATTCCCCTGGGACGGCCTTCAACGCCGGCGGATATTGCCAACGCTTGCTGCTACTTGGCTAGCGACGAGGCGGCTTTCATCACGGGGGTTGACCTCGAGGTATGTTTGGCCAGGATGGATCACGTAACGGCGCTGACTTTACTGCAGGTTGATGGAGGTCGATGTGTTTGAGAATATGGCTTTAGGAAGAGGATATATACATTTCACGTATAAGAGGACTAGTAAAAACAAATCAATTATCGACTCTTTCTTGGTATAACTTCATCATGCGTGTTTCTGGTCATAGATTGTATCGGTACTTGGTAGACTGAGGAAGAATGCTGGCATCATCCAGCTGTACAAAGACAATAGCTGCTGTTGAATGACTGCAGTGAGCACTTGGCACAACCCAAGAATTATTTCATGTTCCTGTGATACATCGTGTCAGATGCCAAGGCCTGGCCGGTATCGGAGGATGCGGCAGTCCGGGTGTCGTTTGCCGTAGTTTCGTGTACGATGGCTTGATTCCCTTCCTTTTCCATGATAGATCATGTCTTGTTTTCGTGTCGAAAGAAATACCCTGCAATTTCCATAGATTCCCTGCCGTATCAGGAGCTTCGACGCCGATGCATCATTAGATAGTTTCCTTTCCTAATCGGGCAATAGGATAGATTCCCTACCCCCTTCGGAGTGCGGAGGTCGGGAGGATTGTGGGTCAATGGATGCACCACAGGAAGCGGGGTAATAACGCTGCAGGAGAGGAGGTGTCTTGATGCCGGCTGGTGTCCAGTCTTGACCCTGTGAGCAGGATCCGATCTGCATACTTAACCATCAAACCTAGATTAGGCAATTGAAGCTCTTTGGACAAGAACCCCTTTCCAGCAACACCAAGATGGCCACCACACATGGGTCGAGTCCCTACCCCGTCCCATTCGCCCTCGACGACAACGACCTTCTTCACTTTGCCTCCTACGTCAACGGCCAGTTCGTACCAGCGCAGGACGGCAAGACATTCGATGTCATCGACCCCGGCACCGGCAAGCCCTGGGCAACATGCCCAGACTGCAGCGCGTCCGACGTCGAGCCAGCCATAGCATCCTCCCACGCCGCCTTCCAGAACTACTCCAAGACGACTCCCCGTCATCGTGCAAAGCTCCTCATGACGTGGCACCAGCTGATGCTGGCAGCGAGAGAGGACCTGGCGCGGATCCTCGTCCACGAGACGGGCAAGCCGCTGGCAGAGGCCCGCGGGGAGATTGACTACGCGCTCACCTTTGTGTGGTGGTTCTCTGGCGAGGCCGACAGAGGCGCCCATGGAACCACCCTCTCCTGTGCGGTGCCCGGCCGCAGAGCCCTGACCATCAAGCAACCCGTCGGCGTCGCAGCTGCTCTTGTGCCCTGGAACTTTCCCATCGCCCTCTCGCTGCGCAAGGCGGCTGCCGCATTAGCTGCCGGCTGCACAATGGTCGTCAAGACGTCCCCCGAGACTCCCCTCACAGCTGTCGCCGCGGCACACCTCGCCAGACGAGCTGGATTCCCGCCTGGCGCTCTCAACGTGCTGACGACGAGTCTCGGGAATACTCCTGCTGTGGCTGAGGTTCTCTGTCTGGACCCGCGAGTGAAGAAGGTGAGCTTCACGGGGAGCACGAATATAGGCAAGCTGATAGCTATCCTGTGCGCGCGGAATCTCAAAAAGACCACGTTTGAACTCGGTGGGAACTGCCCCTTTATCGTCTTTGACGATGCAAACGTCGAGCAGGCAATGGATCAGCTCATGGCCCTCAAGTGGAGGCACGCTGGCCAAGCATGTGTCACGTCCAACAGGCTATACGTGCAGAGCGGCATCTACGATTCCTTTGTCGACAAGCTCGTCAGCCAGACAAAGGCCTTGAAGCTCGGGCATGGCATGAAGGAGGGTACGACAATGGGTGCGCTCACGACACCACGCGGCTTGGACAAGGCGGAGGAGCTCTACAGGGATGCCGTCGACAAGGGAGCCGCGACGGTGCTGGGCAGTGGGAAGCGCCAGGATGGGGACGGGTACTTTATGGCACCGACTATTCTCACGGGCATGAAGGACGACATGCTCATGACTCGTGAGGAGATCTTTGCTCCGGTTCTGGGGGTTTATTCGTTTGAGACGGAGGACGAGGTTGTCCAGAGGGCAAACGACACGCCGCTTGGGCTGGCGAGCTACGTCTTTACCAAGAACGTCGATAGGCTGTTGAGGATGTTTGAGACCCTGGACGCAGGGATGATTGGACTGGTGAGTGCCGTTGTTGCTGTCGAAGTCGGATGAACTAACAGGATGCAGAACGTTGGCAATAGTTCCTCGGCCGAGGCGCCTTTTGGTGGTATCAAGGACAGCGGGCATGGGAAGGAGAGCGGGAAGGATGTTGCTATTGATGAGTTTCTCATCTCAAAGACGGGCACGCTGTCGATCGAGGGGCATTACTGAGATGATGTAGGATTTACTTGCCAGAGATTCCAGGGAATGACTTGAAGAGATGTGGCTAGGGGACCATGAAGGAATAGTACTTCTATTGATGAACATGTCGTAGCTATAAAGCCACCGATTACTCTTTACTATCTATGAGTCTCATCAGAGATCTTGTGCTTCTAGGGAGAATAAGTGCATACAAATGGAGGAGAGGCCGAGTCGGGGCTCATTTGGCTCGTGGCGGGCTTTGTGCGTCTTGCTATGCTGATTGGCGTGGATGGTGGGCTTGAGGTTGAAGTGTGGTTGTAAGGTTGAAGTTGACGGCAAGGATCTGAGGAAGAAGGGGGAAAGGCAGCCCTTTTATCCTCTCTTGCTAAGAGGAAAAAGTAGCCTCTTTAGATATGTATCTTCTAGTATATATTAAAGAGTTATAAGGTTTGGTATAATATAGCATTGGGTTTATTAAGATAAGTTAACTAGTTAGTTAACTAACTAACTTACTATTATTATATAAAAACTGTATTCTTTACCGCGGCTGCTAATGCCTCTTATCTATAGTAAGAGACCTTAAACGAAGTAATAAATAGAGGAGAAACCGACCCCATCGTCCAGACACTCAGCAGCAGGTTTAGTTCCCCGCGAGATATGCCTCAATGGCAGAGATCTGTCCCAGCACTGAACTCCGGCTCGTCCCCTGTGCAGACCCCATCTCGACGCTCCTCTCAAAGTCAAAGATATCCACAATATCAGCCTCGAACTGTGGCGAGATGCACTTGAGCTCCGACAGCTCCAGCTCGGCGATGGACACGCCCTCCTCCTCTGCCCTGCGGACAACCGCGCCAGTCTTGTGGATGTCCTCGTCGACGGCCGGGCGGACGACAAACGTGCCGTCGGTCCACTCCTTCTCGACGGCCTCGAGGCCCGTGGTGATCTCGCGGAGCTGTCGGTGAGCAGGTCGAGCTGACGCAGTGCCTTGGCAAACGTGATGGAACCCCGCGCCCTGTCGGGGGCCGTGGGTTCGAATCCCGCGGCTCTCGACTGGCTTGCTGGCAGGCTAGTCTATAACGGGATTGGGGGAGGCCTCTCACCCCTAGAGGACTAGAGGAGCGTTGACGGGTTGGATGCTATTTAGATGCTGCAGTGAGTGGACAACTGCAAAGGCTGTTATGTCTAGCTACTAATGAGCATGTCTGAATAAAACAGGTCTGTCCCAAGGGACTTTTATATCGCTGCAAATATGACGTGAGTCACATCGCTATCTGCATAAATGACAAAGGGAATATTATAAAGAACCATAAAATGCAGCAAGTCTCTTTATATCAACCCCGGTTGAACCGTTGACCAGATCTCACTGACTACTCTGATCACTCCTTAGCTTCCCTGGGATGCCCTCATTCGACATGGTCAACGTGATCCAGGGACTCGGTTGATGTGCACGATAACTCCGTCAGGGCGACATTGGAGGTGGAGGTCAACCCCGCGTTATTTGCGGCCGGACAGATAGATGATGGCTTGATCCCCTGCCGATTGCGGAACGCTGCCAAAAAGGGAAGCTCCTCGCGAGATAACCAGATACCCAGCAACAGGATCCCCATCTTTCCCCAGACTTTTTTACATAATAAATATGCGTGTTTCCTCCACCCCTTTCCTTACTCAATCAAGAAGGGAATCTATTCCTACCCCGGATTTTCCAACTCATTCACATCTCGCAATATCTCAAATGCCCAAGGCAAAGTCGGCACAGCAAGCTCGCGGCAAGCCACGTGGGATACGCCGGGACCGGGACTGCCGCAGCTGCAAGGTCCGCGGCGTCAAATGCGATCTCAACAGGCCGCGATGTCTGCCGTGCGTCGAGTCCGGGCTGGCCTGTGGAGGTTATCCTCAGAGGGTTGTCTGGGCGGGTGAGCCAGCTTCAGCGTCGGCCAACCCAAAGACTACAGTTCCAGATGCGTCGCGGAGGAGGCATAGTGATGCTGATTTCCACGACTCGACTCGGCAACCAAACGAGCAGGATGATGCCGACCAGTATAACCTGGTGGCGCGTCTGTTGGCGTTTTGCCGCCGTCTCAAAACCGCAGGCCTATCACCAGGGACGCACGCCGACGACTGGCAATCGCTATCTGTCGACCAAGCCCTCGGTCTCGTATCCCGTGTCGACGAGTTCCTCCAGGCCCGGATCAAGACGCCCCGCACTCCCGCGCCATCATCATCACCACCGTGCTCGTCGCATGCGGATGACACGCCCTCTCCGCACTCGTCAGCCGACAGCGACACGTTTGAGCTGCACCGTCTCGCGGCTCTGGCTAGTCTGAGCGAGGCCCTCAAGACAGCCGACCCGGTCGCCTTCCTGGGCATAGCAGTCTTTGCATTCTTCGAGGTTGTGTCGGACGGGTCCTTTGGGGAATGGCAGTGTCACCTACGCGGGGCGAGATCCCTCCTTGACTATCACTGCCGCAGCAGCGACGAGCTCGACATGCTGTCGCGTCGCGTCACGGGTCTCGCCGAGATGATTGCCTACTTTGGCTGGTGGGACGTAGCCGGGTCTCTTCTGCGCAAGTGCAGCGGCGGGAGCATCAGTCCCGACGACAGCCTCATCTTTGATGACTGGCACCGCGGTATCCTGGGTGACGACTTTTTCAACACTGTCGGATGTCCATCGGACGTCTTCTGGCTGTTTGTCTCGCTGGCCAAGGACGACGATGAAGGGGCTCTGGGGCATGGGGAGAGATTCATGAGAGCCATGAGCCAGCTCTTGAAGCTGGGCTTGGACGCGTCAGATCGCGGAAGATGCTTCGACACGTACCGCTGCGCTGCCACCATCGCCATCCTCACGTGGAAGCAGCCCCTGGATATCGAGGGCGTATCCTCTGCAGATCCTCGGCAGGCGGCTTTGGCATCTGCCGTTGACAGGATCTGCGAGACGGTCGACACGGCATCTACCTGCTCGAGGTTCTACATCCACATGGCGACGCCTGCTTTTCTGGCCGCGATGTACGCCACGTCGCCGAGGCATTGCCAAATTCTACGGACGTACTGGAAGAATTGTCAGACTGGAGAGCTGCCGCGGTACTCAGGAGCGCGTGCGCAATGTGAGGAGAGATGGAGATTGAGGGGGTTGGTTCAGTAGAGTTGCGATCTTTGTATTTATATGAACGAGTTATGATATCGGCAAGAGTCCGGTTCCTTTCGGACTTTTCTGGCTGCGCCATCGGAGATAAGTACCTTTGAATGGTTACCGCATTAGGAAGGCTATCTATTCCTCTCCATTGCGTTCTCAACCCCAGCGATTACTCCACTGATTAGCTTGCCGGAGGTACTTTTTAAACAAGAACCTCCCTCGTGCTCACCCCAAGCCGTTGATCGGAAAGGATTTTTGCACACCTTCTTCTTCGTGCTCACCCCAAGTCACCACTTATCCGCTTCACAATGCATCTAGAGCAAGACCAAATCTCTCACGCAGAGGTGACCCCTCCGAGGACACCCCCAAAGGACTACGTCGCCCGCGCCGCCGAGAAGCGCGCCCAGCAAGTCTCGAGGATCCCTCACAAGTGGCGCCTATCGCCCATCCCGCCCGCGGACCATGTACCCAACGCTCTAGAATACATCCGCGAATCAGGCCATCTCACATCTGAAGAACTAGCCATCACAGAGACGGCCGAGGCGGTAGACCTGCTGCAGAGGCTCGCGACGGGGCAGCTCTCGTCGGTGGATGTTGTCCGGGCCTTTTCCAAGAGGGCCGCCATGGTGCATCAGCTGACGACGTGCTGTACCGAGATTTTCTTCGACGAGGCCCTAGACGAGGCTAGAAGGCTCGATGAGCATCTGGCGAGGACGGGAAAGCCAGTCGGGCCCTTGCATGGGTTCCCCGTCAGTGTCAAGGACTCTGTTGACGTCAAGGGCCACGACACTTCAGTTGGTGAGCAGTCATGGATACCTGCTAGAACATCTCTAACCTTGACCAGGATGGGTTGGTTTGACTGACAAGCCTGCCGTACGAGATGCCGGCATTACAAAGGTGCTGCGTAGACTCGGTGCTGTCTTATACGTCAAGACGAATATTCCCCAGTCACTCATGGTGAGTTTTCCCTGTCTTCATTTTAAACCATGCTTACGGGCCAGATGTCGGATTCCTTCAACCACGTCTTTGGTCAATGCGTCCACCCTCTGAACCGCAACCTCATCTCGGGCGGGAGCAGCGGCGGGGAGTCGACCCTCGTTGCAGCCCGCGGCAGCCTCATCGGCATCGGCACTGATGTCGGCGGTTCGATCCGCATTCCCGCTTCCCTGTGTGGAATCTACGGTCTTTCTCCTACATATGCGCGCCATCCTTATGAGCGCGGGGGGTGCGTATCTGTTGTGTCTTGCGCGCGACAGAAGCTGACTGGTCCAGACCCAAGCAGAGAATCGTCATCGCCAGCGCTGGCCCCATGACGAGCAGTCTCTCTGCGCTGGAGACGTACATGCAGGCTCTACCGGAGGCACGGCCCTGGGAAGTCGATAACCTCGTCATCCCCATGCCTTGGAGGACTGAGGAGTGCACCATCAGCCCGCCAGGGCGTAAGTTGAGGATCGGGTACATTCTCGACGACGGAGTTGTCAAACCTCAGCCACCTGTTGAGAGAGCCGTTAAGAAGGTCGTCGACGCTCTTAAGTCTGCAGGTCACCACGGTAAGTAGCACTGGAAGATGCCCGCGTTGGTAAACTAACCTTGGACAGTGTTTGAATGGGATGCTTCGTCGCATGGCTACGCCTACGACCTGTGGAAAAAGGCCGTCATGTCGGACGGCGGCATGGGCTGCAAGAAGCTCTGCGACATGTCTGGAGAACCCTTGGTGGAAGGCATGCTCGTTGGGACGCCAGCAGATCTGCTCACCACGGATCAAACACATCAGGTAAGACGATGGCCAAATAACTAGTCAGTATCTAACACGTCGCAGCTGCTCTCCGACATTGACGCCTACAAGGCAGAGTACCTCGGCCGCTGGCACTCAAGCCAAGTCGACGCCATCATCACCCCCGTGACGCCGTGGGTGGGATACAAGCCCTGGACGTGGGTAAAGTCGCACCAGTACGTGGGCTACACCACCCTCAGCAACCTCCTGGACTGGGCGGGCCTCTCTATCCCGGTGACGACCGTCTCGAGGGAAGAGGACGGGGCTGTTCCGTCTGGCTGGACGAGTCACCAGCCGAGGAACCGCTCGGATGAGTTTAACAAGGAGCAATGTGAGTGGACACGATCCTTCAAGAAAGCCTTGCGAGAGATGTGCTGACTTGGCTCTGTAGATGACTTTGACCTCGTCGAGGGCATCCCTGTTGGGGTGCAGATTATGGCGGGAAAGTATGGAGATGAAAAGTGTATAGCTGTGGCCAAGGTGATTGAGGAGCTTCTGAAGTAGAATTCTTGGGAAGATGGTAGACAAATTCTAGAGGAAATGCAGCATCCTTAACCATAGGGAGATATAAGAAGAGGTATTGCCCAGGGGTCACGGGGACAGTTCCAGTTCTTGACTTTTGTTCCCGAGAAACAGGCTAAGTGTGTCCATAATGATAGATAGCACGCGAGAGGTTTCAGGTGACATTTATCTTGTGTTGTATGCAACAGGAGTGGTATTTATCCAGCCATCAAAAAGGTCTCTGCCCACCCAAAGACAACTCGTCTGCCGTCTTTCTAATCGTCATCCTGGCTTGCCTTCGGCCCGCTTCTAATGTACCTATCTTGTACCCTTTAAAATGCCTGATGTTAACTCCCTGGCATCGTCCTCACATCCACGTGCGAATAGCCTCGATTTAATTCGATAACCAGATTCTAGGCTAGCCCAATCAGGAGCAGTCCCAATAGTGACACGCGATTTCCAGGCCTACAGATTAACCTCGACTAATTTCTGCCAGAGGCCCACAGATTCCCACTCCTTATCACTCACTGCTCGGCACTCGGCAGGATCGAAACCGCCAGGGTCTGGCTACGGAGTACGGCAGAGCCAATCGCCAATCACGAGTTGGTAACGTGTAACGGGGATGATGCCTCAATGGCTGCCAAGATCGAGGGCACAGATTCAGGGGGAGGAAAGAATGCCACTGAACCCTTGAAACAGAAAAACCCAAGTCTATTGCAGTACTGTAACTCCGCTGCGATGCAATTACCTAATGTCCATGTCCTTGTCTTCAACAAATCACGCTCCACTTACAAACCGCGGATATGCTTCCTATAGCCATCCGAGGCCCCCTCGCAGAAATAATGATCCGTCACCAACTCGCTCGCCTTGATATCCAGCCACCCAGGTGCCGAGTCGCCGATGCCAAAGCTCAGCCAGATCTCGTCGTCGAGGTATCCGTGGCTCCTGTTCCCTGGGATGCCAGTCTGGTTTGCCAGAAACACCATGCTGCCGGTCCAGGTGTAGGCCGTGTGCACCTCGCCGTGGTACGACAGCTTCTTGCTCACCCCCATGAGGTTGAAGGGCGGTGCAGCCGCGTAGACGGCGACGCGGTGGTCGTACCAGGTCGCGGGATACGCTGGCCGGTCGTGGCGCTGCTGGACCATGGAGACCATGACGGTGTTGTCCTCTGTGGGCTCGCAGTCGCCTCTGTCGCACAGCGTGAGGCTCAGCATGGGTGTTGATTGGTGTACGCCCCGGTTCGTCTGCATCACGTCGTGCATGCACGTCTTTTCCTCGCTGTGCCATGTCTGGTCACCCTCGACGAGGTCGGGCGGATAGGGCGCCTCGACGGCCGACTCGCGATCCGTCCCTGTAGTCACCTGCTCGAGGGGCTCTTCCACCCCAGCCCACTTGAACATGTTTCCCGTCTCGACCATGAACATGAGCTCGTCTTGGTCCTCGGCAAAGATGGACTGCGTTGGCGCCCAGTTCTTCTCCCGCTGGTACCTGCCGTCGCTCTCGTGTCCCTGGGGAGGTGTGCGGCGGAGCGGCGTCGGCTCCTTGAACTGTATCGGCGGCATGCCGCGGGCGTGTCTCCCGAGGGCGCCGACCAGCTCCGGGACCGCCGCGCGGGCGTCGATGAGAAACATGCCCTCGCAGAGGTTCTCGTCGTCGACCTGGTACGTGAAGATGAGGATGGGCGCCCCCTTGCGCGTCCAGAACAGCTTCATGTCCTCTGGCCCGATGTACTTGTCCATCTTTGGCTGAGCCTTGCAGTGGTGCTCTGGCCCGGCAAAGTCCTCTACCAGCAGTCTTGACCACCCGTCCGACTTGAGCTCCGGCCCGAACCGGTTGTACGTGAGGTCGGCAAACGTGGCCACCTGTCGCGCCAGCTTGTAATTCTTCCCCTTGATGACCTTGTCGACGTGGAACGCCCTCGCAATCACCAGAAAGTCGTGCTTGCTCCCCCTGGGCAGCTCCAGCAGCGTCGGGTTCATGATCCTGTGGCCCGTGTCCTCGACGTTGATGCCGTTGTAGAGGCCCATGCTGTTGCGCAGGCTCGACAGGATCCTGTAGTCGTCGGTCCGGGGCGCCTTGACGCCGTTGTAGTGCTTGCCGCCGCCGAAGAAGGGGTTGTCGAGCGGGATGAAGCTGTCCGAGATGTCGGCCTGGGTCATGGCCAGCAGGACGAGGACGCATGTTGTGAGGACGGCCACGACGACTGCGCGCCTCGGGAGGGGGCGCTGCAGGCTTATTAGTGTGATCATGGGCGGCAAGGCTGTGTGTATTCGATGAATTGATCAGCTCGTTACTCGTCCGTCGTGAAAAGAGTGGCAGTCTGGTAGAGACCAGGAAGCAGAACTAGCAAAAGGGTAGATAAAGAAGGGGATCGAGGATTAATGATAAAAAAGATAAAACAGAATAAATTACTCCTCCAACCCATCCTCCGTGCTCCTCCCCATTTTCACCCCATTCAAGCTTTCCGGCGAGTCCTGATCATGGCATAGGCCACGGACCCATGTCGCCTTTTAGAGCTCCAGCTCCATCCGATCTATCCGTACCCGGCGACTGGTTACGCGTACGAGAGGGAACGGCCAAGCAATGGAGCCTCAATCTCTGAGCGCAGTGCGACCAATGACGGCGTCGACCGGGGGGCTAAGGATCGTTTCATTTCTCAGGGCTGCGGCTCTCCACTGGCACGGGTACATGTCTGTTACATTTAAACAAGGCGGCTGGCTGGTTCAAAGTCAGTGGAGTTTTGTCAGTGCTCGATAGTTAACTTCACAATTTCCCTTGCTCTAGCCAGGGGTCGACACAGTCGCAACGGCGAAACCCTAACTCGGAGGCCTCATCGACAGCAATCCCGGATAAACACCTCGGCCGTCATTGACACTATCCATCATGTGCGGGGGTTCCCGTCATGTGGGACTTTGGACTAGCGGACGTCCGTTCAACACGGACTTGTCGATCCGGGGCTTCCTCGCTGATACTCATCTACAGTCCACTGTACCAAAGCAGCCGTGTCTCTCCTGTCGCTACCACAGCCGCCGCCGTCCACTCGACGCACACCAGATGCTCTGTCTAGCCGCGGGCGATGCCATCATTGACGGCTCCCGGTTGGCAGTCGTGTGGCCTAGTGCCGATAGACTTGCCGCTTTATCCGGGACATGTCCTCTCCAACACTGGGAGCTGCTCTCAGAGATAAGCATTACGTAGCTGGTGCATCCTATCCAGCAATCACCTTCCGCTTTTCAATTAGGCCAGATAAAGGATCTGTCAGACTGCGTGTGTTTAAAATGTAGTTGTCTCGCTCTTGGCATCCGCGATAGTTTTGAAGCATCTCTTACCAGAAACAGCCCAATCACAATGGCCGACCTCGACCCCAAAGCCCAACCCCCAGAGGCTCACGAGAGCGCCCCTGAAAAGGTGTACACCAGCCATGAACCCGGCGAGACGCACAGCGTGCACGAAAAGTCGTGGCTTACCCGCAATGGACTCACACTCGAGTCCTTCACGCCGCATGAGGACTATGAAGCTGGGTCTGTCGAGCTGCAGCGGCAGATGAAGCCGAGGCACCTCAACATGATTGCCATTGGCGGGAGGTCAGCAGTCTCCGCTGGAGTTGGAATATCACTGACTGTTGTAGTATCGGCGCTGGATTCTTTGTTGGCAGCGGCGCTGCGCTGCAGACTGGCGGTCCTGGGTCTGTCCTGGTGGGCTTCCTCATCATGGGCGTCATGATGTTCAACGTTGTGTATGCCCTCGGAGAACTGGCTGTCATGTACCCCGTGTCTGGTGGCTTCTACACGCGAGTATTCCGTCCTGGACCTGTCAACTTGACTGCTGACTTTCAACTTTAGCTATGCGAATCGATTTGTTGATCCGTCCTGGGGATTCGCCATGGGTTGGAACTATGTCATGCAATGGGCCTTTGTACTGCCTCTCGAGTTGACTGTCTGCGGCACGGTAGTTCAGTACTGGGCCCCGGATAGCAGTGTGGCCATCTGGGTCAGCGTGAGTGGACAGACACTATTTAATATCCCCTTCTGATAGAGACAGGTCTTTCTGGTTGCCATCATCGTCATCAACATCTTTGGTACTCTTGGCTATGCTGAAGAAGAGTTTTGGGCTTCTCTCCTAAAGCTATCGGCAACAGTCATCTTCATGATTGTCGGTGTAGTCCTCGTCTGCGGCGGCGGCCCTTCAGATGGTTTATACGGCGAGTACTGGGGTGCACGTCTGTGGTACGACCCGGGTGCTTTTCGCCATGGCTTCCGAGGCTTCTGCGGTACGTTGATCACATGATGCCTTGTCTCTGCTCTTCTAACATCCCTAGGCGTCTTCGTCACCGCTGCATTCTCCTTTAGCGGCACCGAACTCGTGGGCCTCGCAGCCGCAGAGTCCAAGAACCCGGCCAAGGCCCTCCCGGGAGCCATAAAGCAGGTCTTTTGGCGAATCACCCTGTTCTACGTCGTCGGACTCTTGCTCGTCGGCATGCTCGTCAGCTCAGACGATAAACGCCTGCTCAACGCTGGCAGCGATGATCCCAGCGCGTCCCCGTTCGTCATCGCCATTGCCAACGCCAAGCTTCACGGCTACGACTCGTTCATGAACGTCATCATCTTGGTTTCTGTCCTGTCGATTGGCGTGTCGTGCGTGTACGGGGGTAGTCGTACGCTTGTGGCTCTCGCGCAACAGGGCTACGCACCAAAGCTGTTTGCCTACATTGATAAATCGGGGCGACCCTTACCGGCGGTGGTTTCCATCATCCTCATCGGCCTCCTGGGGTATCTCAGCGTCAACGGAAAGGGCGACACGGTATTTACATGGCTGCAGGCCCTGGCGGGTCTTGCCGCCCTCTTCACATGGGGTTCCATCTGTCTGTGTCATATCCGCTTCCGACACGCCTGGAAGTATCACGGCCACACTCTCGACGAGATACCCTTCCGCGCCATCGGAGGAGTCTACGGATCGTGGATAGGTCTGGTGCTTAACGTGATTGTCCTCATTGCGCAGTTCTACACGGCCATCACAAATGTCGACGGGTCGGTTGCCGACGCAGAGGCCTTCTTCCAGTCCTACCTCGCCTTTCCGGTCGTCATTCTGTTCTATATTTGTGGCTATGTCTGGAAGCGCCAGGGGTGGCTGAAGCTGAGCGAGGTGGATCTTGACACTGGGCGGCGTGAGCATGATTGGGATGCTGTCCGGGCGTATCGGGAGAAGATGGCTGCGGCGCCGGCCTGGAAGCGAGTCCTTCACGTCCTCTTCTGAGGTACCTCAGCTGTTAGGCATCTGACAGTCTGGCTGTAGATGCTAGTTCGAGATTGCGTAATAATGGAACATCAGATATGCTCATCATTACTCTGGCGCTGACTCCCTGAGACAAGGTCTTTTTATGTTGTCGAGGGTTGAGAATCATGCCACCCCTGAATTGAATTCCTAGATTCCCGGCTCTCAGCCGTCGACATTGAGGAGCCATTGGCCCATCCTGTCTCAGATGCTCGGTCCAAGCATCCTCGCTTCTGCGACGGCCCGGCTCGCAATAAGAACGGGAGACTACTAGGATTGATGGCGAGAACATGTTATTGAGGTGGTGATCTCAGGTACCGGTACCCCATTCCTAGAACATTCGCTAAGGGTTAACACTTTCGCATCAGTCAGTACATCCACGCTCATCCTACTCCTCCCAAATTGTAATGCATACCAATGCTCGTGTCGATGATTAGGTGGCATACTGCTCAAGACATTGGTTGCTCGACCCGTATTAGTCCGAGACATCGACCAGGGCAACATCTGCTGCAGAGACACGGCAGATCGAGAACACAAGGTTATTTGTTATTAATCTGAATAATCTCTTCTATTGAATTCCAGGTCTCCCTTTGTTCGTAACTGAAACGGCTCCCTGCTCGGGCAGTCTAGTATAAAAAACCGGCGGTCTCCTGATGATTCTCTGTAAACACACTCCTTTACTCGATTATTTCCTCCCAACTCAACTCGTGAGTCTAATGATACCTTCTTCACTCACGTACTAACTCTCCAGTCGTCAACAATGAAGTACTCTTTCGCCCTCGCCCTCTTGACCATCGCCCTCGGCTCCGTCCAGGCCGACGATTGCGCCCAGGCATGCACAGACACCAAGAACGCCTGCCTAGTCAAGCCAGACACCAACCGAGCCGTCTGCGCCTCTGAATACGCCTCATGCCTGGGCTACAACCCGTACGATGCGGAGCCCTACGTTGAGCCGACGGCTTGCTCGCAGGGGTCTCTGACCCCCAGTGCCACCCTCGGGGCTCCTGTGGTTACGGCTGCCGGAGACAGGATCCAACCTGCTGTGGCTATTCTTGCTCTGGGTGCGGCGGCTCTTCTGTGATGGGCAGTTGGTGAATACGAGTTTCAACTTCAACCATGTTGCTACTAGACTATAGACACTAGATTTCCTTTCTCAAGACGAACTATGTCCATCAGATACATCCAAGACCCCCGGCCTGTCACTCCTTTGCCAAAGCTTTCTTCAACGCCTCTGGGTTCCTCAGCGTGAACTTGGCCTTGTACCGGTGAGGCATGGCCACGAGACTCGTCGGATCCGCATTGCCAAAGATGGGGTGGCAGTTGACCTCGTCGTGCTTCTCGATCTTGAGGCTGTTGAAGAGCCTCATGTACAAGAGGTAGAGCTCTCGGTTAGCCAGCAGCGAGCCCGCGCACATGCGGTATCCAACGCCGTAGGTGAACAACGGGGCGTCTGGCTGCTCGAGCCATCGCTCGGGACGGAATACGTCGGGGTCAGACCAGACGTGTTCGTCTGTTGAAGATTAGCAAGATGAGTTACAGAGTGAGACTGGTGGAACTTGCCCATGTTGCATGCCCAGGCGTTGAGAAAGACGACTGTGCCCTTTGGAATAGTGACTCCGTTGTAGACCACGTCCTTGATGGAGGCGCGCGGCAGAGCCAGTCTCAGGACGGTAAAGTATCGCAGGGATTCTCGAACCAGAGCAACAATGTACTCGCACTTTTGATCATCGGTCTCATCACACATGGGCTCATTCTCGTCGTAGAACTTGCGGATCTCCGCCACGGCCTTTTCCTGTATCTCCTCGTGCTGGCTCAGATAGGCGATGAACCACGCCACCTGTGTGGTGATGGTGTCGAGGCCGCCCGAGAGCATGGTGAGGCTGATGGACGTGAGCTCGTCCTTGTTGAGCTTTGCATCCTTGTCCATGATGACGTTTGCCTGGATGCATGGCTTGTGTGTGCCGTTGGCGATGCGCTCGTCCAGCCCCTTGTTCAGACCAGTCAGGTACTTGTCTCGTCGGTCGCGCATCTCACGGGCCTTTGAAGAGTGGAAGTTGAAGGGGTTGAGGCGCAGCAGAGGGATGTAGTCCTGGAGGTTGCCGGTGGTTGACCGGAACCGGCTGATCTCCTCCTCGACGTGCGTGATCTCGTTGAAGAGGTTGTCCTTCTGGCTCTTGAGGCGGACGCCCCAGTTGAGAGTCAGGGCGAGCGACAGCGACAGCCGCTGGATCATGGGCATGGGGTCGATGGGGTCCTGGCCATTGTTTCCGTAGTCGCATAGCTCCTTGATGAAGTCCCGGGTCTCGACGTCGAGGTGGTCAACGTATGTCGCAACAGATGGTCGATTGAGTGCAGAGGCAGCCCCCTTGCGACGACGCTTGAGGGAGTCGCTGTACGGCGAGGTGCCGATCGTTGTGCCGGCAGTATCGGAGAGGACCTACAGGGATAGTGTTAGGTCTAATTAATGCAGGGGAGACGGCGGGTTCACCTTGTGAAACGTGTAAAACTCTGGCCGCGAACTCAGCGCCTGGGCATTGGTCCCAAAGATGGCCTTTGCCGCGCTGGCCGAGTTGATGACCACGATGGGGATGTTGCCCAGCTGGATCTGATACACCTCGCCGTACTTCCTGGACCACTCGCGGTACTTCTCGGCCGCGTTGACGTGGATGTCGTAGATGTTTCCGATCAGCGGCAGGCCCGACGGGCCAGGCAGGTTGCTGATTCTTGCATTGTGTCGGATAAGCTCGTTGAGCAGGACGTAGGCCAGGGGGACCACGACGAGTGTCACGAGCAGGGACTGGCCCTGGTTCTGGCGGACGTGGTCGTTGAGGGACACGACGAGGTTTGCGATGGTCATGTTGGGCGGGGATGCGAGTCAAGACTTTGGACTGTCCGCTTCTCGACATCTCCGTCATCTATATACCACAGATCCCCGGAATAAGAACCCGCGGATCAATGAGCCGCCAACTCAAAAGCCACCTGCTTTAGATCCCATCGGCACTTCCAGATTGCGGGGTACAGCTTCTCGGAACCTCGGAACATTTCCGAGATAAAGAGGATATCCCCCCCCAGGCCTCGCCCCATCGCATCTCGGAACTGTTTTCATTACGAGACCCCCAAAGACCGCAATGGAACCTGACTCCCCGCCTGCTTCTGACCCGGCGGCTTCCGCGCCCAAGATGCGCAAGAGGGCCACGGCCGGACCCGAGCCCGGCTCCGAGGCTTCCGTGCGGCGTTCCAAGCGGGGAAAGTACACCGCCGTGGCGTGGTGAGTGATGCTCCGGATTGGTCGATCAGGCTGACATTCAACAGCGACGAGTGCAAGAAGAGAAAACTCAAGTGTATCGCTGTGGGGGATGCCAACTGCGAGAGGTGCATCGTTGGAGGGCTGGTCTGCGTCTTTGGCTCGGGCCCGCCGAGTCACGTCAGGGATAAGCGTGAAGAGTATGTTTCTCGAGTCTTTCATGTTGAACTAGTCCTGCTGACACTTGCGGTCAAGTCATCCCCAGTTGCAGCTTCTGAGCCATGAGATCTCCCAGCTTAAACAACAGGTTGCCGACCTCGTTGGCGTGGTCATGGATCTCAAGGACAGCAAGGACCTCAAGCCATCGCCATCACAGCAGCAACAGGTATCCACCGTCTCGCCACACTCGAGAGAGACCGTGATAGTCCAGTCCCCAGCCAGCACCCACAGAGGCCCCGTGCCGAAGCAGCCCCAGTTCGTAGGCCCTACGCGATCCGCCTTTGGCATCCTCGTCGGAGAGCGGTCCCTGAACCGCATGGGAATACCCGCCTTTGAAGAGTCCCAGCCCCCAAGCGTTCCCCAGTCCCCCGCTGGATCGACCGGTGCCAACGTGGTCATAGACCTGGGACACTGGGACCGGTGCACAGCCGGCGAGGTGGCCAAGTTTCTCGTCGTGTTCCAGGAAGAGGTCGAGTCTGTGTATCCGTTCATCGACATAGCCGAGTATATCATGAAATCCCAAGAGATTCTGACGGCCCTCCGAGCTGGAGTTCAGGATGACTCTCAGGCCGGGTCGCTGCCGGGGGGGTTGAGCATCAAGGATGTGGAGATTGCCAGGGTTGCAATCGCTACTGGCATGGTGATCGAGTCGCATGGGAAGAACGAGTTGAGCGCCGCCATCGTCGAGTCGGTCGAGTATGGTGTCTCGTGTATCCTGACGCCCCAGGTTGAGCTGAAGGAGATACAACTCATCACGATGCTGGTAAGTGGTTCTTGTGAGTACACCACAGCTGCTAAGTCGGAGAAGAGCATCTACTACTTCCACTGCGACGACGAGCTTCTGGCATGGCGAACAATAGGCATTGCCGCACGGGAGTGCCTGGAGATGGGCCTTCACCGGAAGCGAAGCCTCCACGATAACTTTAAGGATCCCGACTCCCGGGGTCTCGCAACCCGCGTCTTTTGGTGTGTCTATGTTCTCGATCGCCGATGGAGTTTTGGAACAAGTCTTTCGTTTGCCCTGATTGATAAAGATATTGACCCTGAGCTTCCCAAGCCAGTGAGTTTGTCACCTCTTGTTGACAATGTCAGCTAGCTAATATGCATAGGACGACGAATACTCCTATCTCAAGTGCATGGTAGGCTACGGTAAACTCTGCTCAAGACTCTGGGATGCTATACCCCCATTCGGCTCGGCATCCCAGGCCATCCCTGACGATACAGCCATGGCCCTGGACCTTTCCACCCAGGACTGGCTCGAGTCCATCCCTCCTCACCTCCAACTACGGCATCCTCGTCTAGGCCTCGCACCTCGATCGCAGCCACGGCACCTCCACCGCCTACGTGCCCTGCTGTACCTCCGCGGCAACTATGCGAGGATTCTCATCTACCGGCACCACCTTATGAGCGCGGCCAGCATCGCCGCCAACTCTTCCAGTGCATGGCTGGTCGTGGACATCGCCCAGGACACAATCCAAGTCCTGGTGCATCTCCACGAGACATCAGACATTTACTCCCGGCAGCAAAACGCCTTTAACTATTTCCTCCTCAGCGCCCTGGCAGTTATATTCCTCGCAGTCTGCCACGCCCCGGCTACGTTTGCTGCGCCGTGCCGCAAGATCTTTCTGGATGCGGCGGATCTCGTCAAGGGCCTCTCAAGGAACAGCATAATCAGCCGTCGACTGTGGAAGAGTATCCGGGGCTTGATACCGCGCATGGGGAGCCTGAGTCTCCAGCATCTTGAGAATCAGCCCAGTGAGCCAAAGGACGACGATCAAGCGGCGGTGGCTGTCACCCATGGCGTGACGGCTGAAGACGCTGCAGATTTTACTCAGCGTGTTCCCGTGTCTGTACCGGAGAATGATGCATTTAATATGGATGACATGATGCTTGGTCCGGATATAGCCAACTCGGTCCCGGACATGTACCAGATGAGGGATGATCTGCTCAGCCTGTTTGACGCGTTTGGGCAGGGGCAGCAGCTGCTGCATCAGTTGGGCGACGCAGAGGATGTTGTCATGATGAATGATGAGGGGGGGGAGATAGCACGGAGGTTTCAGGGGTTGATATAACGTCTCAATGTAAATATCTGTTCACCGTCTGCGACTATGTAGCTTCGCTCTCAAAGTAGACCATCATGACCCCCTGGTTCACCGTCTTTGCAAACGCCTTCAACTCCCCGTGAGCCGCACACTCGGCATCGTAGTAGTTAAAGTCGTCGAGCGAGCTGAACACCGACACGGCCACCACGTTGAACCCCTGCGCTCGCTGATCCGGCTTTGCCTTGCCGGCCTTGGCCGAGACGATATAGGGCTTGCCGTCCTGGGGGGGGGGGTCAGAGGAAGCAGAGTCTCTGGGCCAGAGTGACGAACCTTGATGGCTTTTTGCGGCAGCGTCTTGTAGAGGTCTAGCAGCCGCTGCTGGTCGTCCTCGTTGGGAATCTTGAACAGGGTGACGCGGGTGACTTGTCCGGCCATGGTTGCGATGATGTAGAATGTGGTGCTGGAGAGGTAGAATTACGAAATGGTGATATAAATAGAGTGGCAGGTAGAATGACGTGGACTGAAAGTGCTTCGGAATTGTCCCGTGCAGTTCCGGATCACCGAGGCTTTGCGGGGCCGGTGCAGGTTGAGAGGACTCGGTGGCATTACTAGCAGATCTTGATGCATGAATCGCGGGGTGTCTTTGTTTCCGGCTGATTTGTATGTGCCGACGTGTTTATGACGGGCAGTTGAAGTACAGTACTAATCACCCTTCTCGTGGGGATTCCTGATTGCAATATTACGATGGTTCCTCGGCCGTACAAGTTTAAATGAATTTAGTATAGTTGGGATTCTATAGTATGCTCATAGAAATAGTAGAGAAAGTCCGTGTGGTTTGGATCCGGCATAGGGGGACTGTTGGCCTCTTGTACTACCGATATAGAGTGGAACAAGTCATTCTAGATAGAACACCCGAAACTTGTATACACTCTCTCAGTCTCGCTTGATAGGCGCAAGGATAGTTCCAGAACACTCTCCGAACCCAACCAAGCCGTCACCCGCGCCAGACCATCCTCTGATGGTGATTGTATCTCCATCTTGAACAAACTTCCTCTCCTCTCCGCCCTCCAGCTGAACCAGCACCTTGCCCCCCTGGGTCTGCTCCAGCAAGCTGCCCTGTGTTCCTGCTTCAAGACCGGAAATGGTACCCGAGCCCAGCAAATCGCCAGTGCGAAGGTTGCAGCCCGAGATGGAGTGATGGGCAATCATCTGAGGCCAAGACCACAGGAGGTTCTTGGAATTTGTCCGGGTTATTGTTGTCTTGTTACCCTTTGCCGCTGGAACACTGTCAGTATGGCCCAAATTAAGTTGCTTAAAGTTGACATGAAAGAGGACTCACTCGTAAGGTCAACCTCCAAGTTGATATCAAGGATATTCTCCTGACGCTTCTCTCGCAGATAATCCTTGACCTCGACCTCATTGACCAGACCTCGAGTCTGGTACGTCTCCAGAGCATCCGCGAGCACCACCCACGGGCTGATGGTAGTGCCAAAGTTCTTTGCATTAAACGGACCCAGCGGCACATACTCCCACTGCTGAATATCTCGAGCACTCCAGTCGTTCATGAGAACGTACCCAAAGATGTGTTCGTCGGCGGCATCAACCGGGACCGGAGCACCGAGCCGGTTGCCCTTGCTGATAAACATGCCGAGCTCCAGTTCAATGTCCAGTCGGCTGCACGGCTGAAAGACCGGTTCCGTGGCCTTTGGGTTAGGCAGAACCTGGCCCCAGGGCCGATGCAGAGGCGTGCCCGAGACGACGACCGAGCTCGCCCTGCCGTGATACGCCACGGGGATGTGGTTATAGTTGGGCTGCAGCGCATTGGCCGGTCCTCTGAAGAGAGCGCCGACAGTCTGGGCGTGGTTCCGCCCAGCAAAGAAGTCGGTGTAGTCACCAATGCTGAGGGGAAGATGCGTCTCAACCTCGGAGAGGAGAATCAAGGCTTCATTTTTCAGCTTGTCGTTGTCCTTGAGGATCTCCGGGAAGGGCGTGTCCTCGCGGAAAATGTCGAGGAGATAAGCCCTCGTGGCTCGATGGGCAGGTCTCCCGAGAGCAGCAAAGTCGTTGAGAGTCGTTTGGGAAAAGACTCTCAGCTTTTCCTCTGGCAGATGGGCAAACTTGGAAAAGCCCCCGTTGGCGGCAAAGACGGACAAGTCGAGGGCGTGGTTGCCGATTGCAACGGCCGGTCTGTTGACGGCGTTCTTGGCCGTTGAAATGATGCCAAGCGGAAAGTTGGCTAGGGAGAAGTGGCTCCCCGACGGGATGGGGAACCAGGATGCCATCTTGACAGAGTTTAACCTGGAGTGAAGAAGAGACAGTTTTGCGGGGAGAGAATGAGTTGCCACGGACTGAGAGACACGGCGTGAGAACATTGAAAAGGTAATTATCAATAAACTCGGTTCTGATTAACAAGAGTGGATGATTGAATATGGCTGACCGGCAGATTTCCGAACTCGACGGGAATTCCGAGGCTTCCGAAAGCCTGATTCTTGGGGTCGCCGCTCGGCACTTGGGAGGCTCGGAACTGCGTCTCAATGCGGGGGTGGCAGATGAATCGGCAAAAGAGACATGGCTCTGTTATAAGAGCTTCGATGGAGAGGTTCTGATGTGAATGAGTAGAATCAACAGCTGAGACCAGAAACCATGCCGACGACCAACTTTGTAACGCCCGAGAAGTACTCGTACCTCAACGGCTTTGATTCATTCCACGAGTCAGTAGTCACCTGTTTCACACCGTGCCCACTAACTGGCCGCCCACAGCTCCGAGGCCGTCAAGGGAGCCCTGCCCATCGGCGCCAACTCCCCCCAGAAGGCGCCCTACGGGCTGTACGCCGAGAAGCTATCCGGGACTGCGTTCACGGCCCCCAGGCACGAGAACAGGCAGGCATGGCTGTACCGCATCCTCCCATCGGCTTCCCACTCGGGATTCGAGCGGATCGACAAGGTCAAGGCCGACTTGAACTTTGTCCCGAACCAGCTCCGATGGGATCCCTTTGATATCGACAAGGAAGTCGACTGGGTCCACGGTCTGAAGCTGGTGTCTGGTGCTGGTGATCCCACAACCAAGACGGGTCTGGGCATCTACATCTATGCTGCGGGGCGTGACATGGATGCTGCGACGGCCATGTACTCTTCAGACGGCGAGATGCTCGTCGTTGCTCAACACGGCGTCCTGGATATCCAGACTGAATTTGGTTATCTGCTGGTTCGACCGGGAGAGATAGCCGTTCTGCCTCGGGGTATCAAGTATCGTGTGACGCTGCCTGCCGGGCCTGTCAGGGGATACATCCTCGAGCTGTACCAGGGCCACTTTTCGTTGCCTGAACTTGGCCCTATTGGATCCAACTGTCTGGCGAACCCGAGAGATTTCCAGGTTCCTGTGGCGGCGTTTGACGAGGACACGGAGACGACTTGGTCTATTGTGAACAAGTATAACGGGCAGTTGTTCATGGCCAAGCAGGGCCATACGCCATTCGACGTTGTAGCGTGGCATGGAAAGTGAGTCATCCTATCCTCCTGTTCTGTTGAGACTGACACGCATAGGTGTAAGTGGCCTTGACATGCCGTGTTGATTTGTAACTGACCATCTAGTCTACCCCTATAAATACGACCTCGGCAGATTCTCCGTCATCGGCAGCATCTCGTTCGACCACCCCGATCCCTCCATCTACACCGTACTCACCGGCCCCTCCGACCACCCCGGCACCGCCGTCGCCGACTTTGTCATCTTCCCTCCCAGGTGGCTCGTTCAGGAGGACACCTTCAGACCCCCGTGGTACCACCGCAACACCATGTCTGAGTTCATGGGCCTCATCTGCGGCGAGTACGACGCCAAGACGGGCGGGGGGTTCCAGCCCGCGGGGGCGAGCCTGCACAACGTCATGGCGGCGCATGGGCCCGACGCGGACACCTTTGAGAGGGCGAGCGGTGCGGAGCTGAAGCCGCACAAGGTGGGCGAGGGGAGCATGGCCTTCATGTTTGAGAGCAGTCTGATGCTGGGGATCACGGAGTGGGGGCTCGAGACGTGCCAGAAGGTGCAAGCCGAGTATAACAAGGAGAGCTGGTCGGGGTTGAAGCCGCACTTTAAGCGGCCGTCCTAGGGTGCTTTTATGTTCTTTTAGTTGGCTTTATTTAAATGTAATCATGTCTGATGTATGAGGACATTGTAGCCCTGACTTGTTTAGACCAGCGTCAGTGTCTGAAACCCCCACGTGTGCAACCATTCCAGATATAGCTTGTAGAGAACACCCCATCCAGCCCTCTCATACACTCCGCCTTGAACCTCCCGCAGTATCAAACACTCCGCCGTAAAGACGGTCTCATCATCCGAGTCACCCTCATGGGCGAGAATCATTGCGAGTACAAAATGAGGTTGCGAATACTGCTCCAGACCATCGTTGTATTCTTGCTGGATGGCCGCGTCCGACTTGCCTCCGGTCTGTGTGAGGGACTTGACGTAGTCGCCCTCATCTTGGTGGACAATACGAAGGGCCTCCCACCGGATTCCTACAAGATTCTTGTCAAACCCGGCGTAGCCCAGGTTATCGTATACTCCACGAGGAAGGACCTCTCCGGTTCGAAGGAATGGTATCACAGGAACTTTGATGACGAGTCGTCCGGACCGGATCTGTCCGTGGGGGTTCCCAGCAATCTCGGGCGTCATGTCAAAAGACAAGAGCTCGGATTTCGGCACCCGCGTGTCCGGTTCCAACTTGACAGAGCTCAATGACCAGACAACAACATCGTCAGTGGCTGCCCACGACCAAGATGGTGCACGGCCTGGTTCACTGTTGGACCCTTTTCCGCTCATACTGCACCAGAGAAGACCTCGCTGGAAGTCGCTCAACCAGATACCAGCTAGATATTCCTCACCAAAAACCGAGGAGAGACACTGCGAAATGCCCGAAAAGGCGGGGAGTTTATCTGAACCGTAGGTGAGCGTCCTCCGCGAGTAGGTCTTGACCAGGTCGTAATAATCCTTGAGGAGGGCATCTTTATCCAGTGGCGCGTTATTGCGATCTTTTAAGACTTGAGAGTAAAGCACCAGCGCAAGGTCCCGGAACTCGTCTCTCGGGGTGGTCATTCCAGGTGGTAAACCGTCCGAGGAGATGTAGCCGTTTGGACATCTCCAGTATATCTTTCTCTCCCCGATGAACAGCTGTCTCGGGGATAGTATGTATTCCTGAAGAGTCCAGCCCCTTTTCGACAGAGGGCCGTCTTTCAAGAGAGACTCGAGATACTCCTCTGGGTCATCCTTGGCCTGAACTGTGACCAGTGGTGAGTCTGGTGTAGGAAAGATCTTGACAGTAGCTCTGATGGAAGTCATGGAACTAATAGGCGGCTTCAGAATACCCTCCTTGCTTCCGCTTGACGCCATGGCGGAAATCGTGACGGTCGAGTCCCGATAGATCTGCCCCATCTTCTTCGACTCGGCTGCCCAGTCTTCTTTAGAGTTCTGGATGATGCAGAGCGAATCGATCCATATATATCGAAGCCCAAGATTATAGGTGATGATGATGGCGTCTTGGAAGTTGGCCGGAAGGTCTGAGCATGTGATATGTTTTTGGAACGCTCCCATGGTGTTGGTTGTCAAGAGCGGCGAGATGATGCCCCCCCAGCAGTGGCTCAAAGCAACATAGTCGGCCTTTTTCCGGTTAGTGATGACCAGTCGAACGGTACCAGAGTCGAGGAACTGGTGCACGTCGAGGACTCGAGTAGGAAGCTCTGGGAGCTGTGGGACAAGGCAGGAGGGGTGGTTGTGGCGACAGTCGTGTAGCCACCCCCTTGCGATGGTGTAATTGGTGTCCGACCCGAGATGACTGTCGACTTGGAAGCGACCAATCTGAAATTCTTGGACGTGTTGAGCCTGCTCTAGAAGGTGTTAGAACCATCCAGGTCTCTAACATGCACTCACCTCTGGGTGCTGTGAGAGTCAAGCTCAGCATTGGACAAGGCCACGTCGCGTTACCGTATTCACTGATTTCAGTAACACGTCCGAGCTGCACCATCAACGTATCGAGCACCTCTGAATCCTGTAGTTCCGCATCCGCGTAGATATGATCGGCGTTGATGCAGAGCTTCACATCCGACGAGTCCAGCTGCTTGGCGAAA
This sequence comes from Fusarium albidum, assembly GCA_013618265.1. NCBI lineage: Eukaryota > Fungi > Ascomycota > Sordariomycetes > Hypocreales > Nectriaceae > Fusarium > Fusarium albidum. The sequence goes on from JABFEP010000686.1 coordinate 51,796, forward strand.
TCGTACATGGTGCCACTTGCTGTGCCGCTCTGGAGCGAACTAGGCCATCTTCTCAAAGTTCCCTCGGGATATGGAGATTGCTTGAAGCTGTCTAGAATGAGATAGCAGAAATCGCATCCGGCCAGGGCAAATATCTCGAGTTCAGAAAATGACGCATGGTGTTGGTAGTAGGCATCGTACGCAAAGCTACGGCCCTTGAACTGCGTGTTTGCGAGGTCGACGAGGGATTTGATAGAGAGGTTTGAGCAGGGAATGCATTTGGTCGACATCTGGCAGAATGCACGGCAGCACGGTAATGGAGGCTTGGGGTGCTTGAATCGTGACAAGGTGGCAAATCCTTGGCAGACAGGCTGGATGTCAAGACATAAGCTCACGTGATTTTCACTGAATGAACAGAGACCGAATGATGTGCACTTTATGCAGGGCGATGATAGAGGCAAGATTGTTTAGTGGCGCTGGTATCCGACTCTCAAGCTTCGCCGCCTGCGGGTGCTAACTGAGACCGGAGGCCAACGGACCTCTGCTCTTGTCAGACTGTAAATCCTGGACCTGACATGCAAATGACCAACTCAAAGTGAAATGTGGCCTTGGACAAGAAAAGAGAACCGAAACGTGCATCCAAGGCGGCGTTACACTGAAATCCAACACACCAAAGCTCAACAGGCACGCCCCAGAATCAGGCCAGAAGTAATTTATCCCCATACCACCTACAGGTCAGACTTTGCCCGTTCTCGCAACTTGGCACCATATCTCCACATGAGCAGCGGCGCAGGGAGCGCCAGCAGCAGTCCTGCAAAGGCCATGGTGCTATTCCCCCACCCATACCCCAGAACCCTATACATGGTAGGAGTAAACAGCGGGAATAGAAACGCCGTCAGGCTCCTGAGGAACTGCGTTGCCGCAATGGCGCTGGACGTGTGGTCCGGATACGCGTCAATCATGTACGCCTGCATGGGCATGCCGGCAATCTGCATGCCAAACGTTGCGAGGAACATGCCAATGTCGACAGCCACCCAGTGAACGCGATACTGAGCGGACCATCCGTAGACGATGAAGCCCAGGGGTGCCATGAGCGCTCCCGGGAATATGAGCGGGATGCGATGCTCCGGCACGTGCTGGCCTCCAGCGCGGTGCTGCATCCTGTGGAACAGCTGATCCATCAGGTATCCTCCCAGCTGAGACCCGGCCAGCTCCCCGAGCATGCAGGCGATGTAATGCAGGCCGCTGGTCTCAACAGACTGGTGGTAGTGGTGGATCCAGAGATCGGCAAAGCTGGACAGCACGATATACAGCAGACCGTAGTACATGGCAGATATGACGGACGAGACCTGGATGATGGGATGGAAGACGAGAAGTCGCAGTGGGCGGGTCAGAGCCATTCTCAGAGGTCGAAAGATGCTTGAATCGCCCTGAAGTCGTTCCTCAAGAGTCATGTACGGTTCTCCTGTCTCCTTGCGCAGCTTTGTGGCCCGCCGTTTGAGAATCGTAGGGGCGTACGTCTCGTGGAAACCTGTGAGAGAAAGGACGGCCATGGCGGCTTGGAAGATGGACGTTGACCAAAACATCCAGCGCCATGAGACTCGATAGGTCATGAACCCGCCGATAATTGGGCCTATAACTCATCAGCGTGAGATCTAGACAAGATTACTGGGGATCAACTCACCAACGGCCGCACCAAGTAGTGGAATAAGCAGATACCATCCGAGGGATTTCCCACGCTGATCTGGCCGCCAGATATCGCCCAGAACTCCTCCGCCAAGTGCATATATTGCACTGGCGCCGAAGCCGGCTAGGAACCGAGCCCCGATGAGCAACTCCTTTGAACTCGCAAACCCACAGGCCACGTTCCAGATGAGGAACCACAAGTTGGATGCATGCAGAATCACCTGCCGGCCGTACACTTCGGATAACGGGCCAACCACAAGAGGGCCAAAGGCCGTCGCCAGCAAGTAGATGCTCAGCGCCATGACGGCCTCTGTCGAGCTCATCTGCAGGTCGGCGGCGATGAGTGACAGGGCGGGAGCCATGACTGTTGAGACGAGGATCCGGTTGAAGCCCGTCATGGAGAGGACATTTGTGACGGTCCATTTTCGCTTTTCCGGCCAGTTCTTGGGGTTGTCTGTATCCGCGTCGTTGAATACCACGAGGTATGGATCTGGATGAGCGGGGGTGACCAAGGGGAACCCGACGTGGTCCGTTGACTTTGTTCCAGAGGCCATGTTAAGAGAGACACGAGGAATGAAGAAGAGAGATCCCAGCCGGTCTGGGTCCGGAGCCTGTTTTTATATTCATGGACGACCTTCTATATCCAGGCAGATGCAGATCTCTATAACCGGGATCGGACGAATCCTGCGGAGATATCGGAGCACGACCGGAGGCCTGATTGATAACAAGGTCATGTTATAGCCGAACCAGTAACGTCTAAGGAGCAGCAGGTGTCATTCTAGCCAACAGGTCTCTCTCCCATCAATACTCAAACCTCCATCTGACATCCGCGTCTCCCTTCCAGTCGTCAACCTCGCCAACATTCTTGATCTCTTCAGCAACCGCAGCCCGCCTTTCATTCTGCCTCTTGAGCCGCCACCCAAGGCCACTCACGACAACCACATTCCCCAAAAGATACGCCAAAGCCATAGAGTGCCCGACGATAAACCGAGGCCCATCATTCGCTCTGTACAGCTGCGTTCCAACGACGGCGCCCAGGTTCCCCATGCCGATCTGCAAGGCACTCGCGATGGCTCTCTTGGTCTGCCCGGATACATTGATAGCTGGCCATGAAAAGACAAGCGCGGTTGACGGGCAGATTCCCGCGGCAGCAAAAAACACACCCGCGTAGGACACCCCCGGTCGGGCGGTAGGATCGGTGTTTGCGAGCAGGATGACGTATCCTATGGCTGCAAAGGCCGAACAGCTGGCCATGAAGACAGTTCGCCTTCCAATCTTCTCGGAAGCAACAGCCACGCTCAGGGTCGTGATGAAAGCGAGGGCGTACGGGGGGACGGTCAGAAGCTGTGCGACCGCCGCGGTATACCCAAGGTCTTTGATGATCGTTGGCTGCCGACATGTCAACGCCTGTCCTCTCAACGTGTTTTCTACTTACCAGGAACAACAAGAGGGTATACGACGGCAGACCCATGGTGTGGAGGGCCAAGCCATACAGCCAGCAGCTGGGGTCTCTCAAGGCGTCACCAACTGCCGCCCAACTGAACTTTTCATGATGCCCCGCGTCACTGTCAACGGCAAGGCGCTCACGAATGAAGGCACGCTCCGATGGAGTGAGGAACTTCGCCTTGTCTGGGTAGTTCTCGATGAACCAATATGCTGCCACTCCGACAAGAACAGTCGCGATGCCCTCCTATGTGGTGTCAGCTTGGGTGGTGGGACTCAGAGAATTGGTCTTACCAGGATGAAGATCCAGCGCCAGCCATTGTCCCATACAACACCAGCCATCTTGCCAATCCCCTAGATCTGTCAGCCTTGTCCCAAGCCATACAGCAATCTGGCTCTCTCACATATGCAAGAATGCCACCAAAGGCACCAGCGAGAGAAGAGGCGCTGAAGAACAGCGAGATGCGGTACTGTCTCTCACGCCGCTTGTACCACATGGAAAGAAAAAACACAACCCCTGGGAACAGTCCGGCCTCGGTGACGCCGAGGAAGAACCTGGCGACGAGGAATCCTGCGTGGCTCTGCACGATGCCGAGGAGAGTGGCCACGATGCCCCATGCGACGGTCAGGCTCGGCAGCCACAGTCGGGGCGTGGTGCGTTTGAGAATGACGCCGCATGGAATCTATAGACTCATGAGCCGAGGAAAGTCACCCGGGGGAGTAAGTAGGACCTCGCAAATGGCATAGCCGATAAAGAAGATGGTTAAACCAGTCAAATACTCGTTTCCGGCTGTTCTGTATCAGCCAAATAATAACATGCATCAGCGATTTGTCGGCATACTCATGTGTAAATCTTCCAGCATTCCCTCAATTCGAGCATTCCCCACTGGTTCTGTCAGCATCACCTTGAAGTATTGGGGATCCCTTACCATTGCTGCGGTCCAGGAAAGATAACAAGTAGATGATGCTGACTGCAGGGAGGAGCCGTTTATCGAGCTTCCGTAGGAGGGACTTTTCGTTCACTGGCGGCCCCGAGTCGACCGTGAAGGTCTCATCGCTGAGGTCAGCGGGCAAGTCTGTCTTGGTTTCAGACGTCATTGGATGCGAGAATGATAGAGGCGAGAGAATTATACAGGTAGCGCAGTGCATTACAGATTATTCTGTAACCGCTCGATTAATAAATAGTTTGCGGAATCTACAAGATGATGCATGGACAAACATCCATTGCCGTGATATGGCCTTCCCGTCGAATCCGAGCCTCGGTATGCTGCCTTACCTTCTGAAGCATTCCCAATGAGGGCAATACTCCCGCCGGCTGCAACGTTTGTTACCTTGAGAGACTTTTACACCAATGGAGCAGCACGGTCAAAAGGTTATACCGACGGGACGCGAGCCGGTGGGTGGTATAGTATATATGATTCTGATGCAACCCTTTGCTTGAGCCTAATTCCCACAGGACTCTACGTGGCCGAGTCTAGATTTCTACACCTGCTGGCTGTGATTTTAGCCCTCTTACTGACCGTGTCAGACTCTTCTAAAATCGAAGCTATTGCATCTATCAAATGCACTATCGTCAAGACTATCCATTAGAGCAGGGCGGCTCTGCGGCTGCCACGCAATAGCAGCCGAGATAGTATGCCTCCCTGAACTCTGCCCCTTTAACCGTGGCTCTTGGTGGCCTGATACTGATGCAGTGACATGCCGGGTGAGACTCTGATATACCAACCCGTTCTTTACCGCCGAGGTTGAGAACCTAGGTCACGAATTAGAAATGTATAGAAGAAGAGGAGAAGTTTGGTGATAGTTAATTACGCGCGCGTCAATAGATTAAGAGTACGGCAATTTCAACACTCCGGAGTCCGAGGATGGCAGAATTCAGTGTTGCAACCAAGCAGAACGTTACTTTCTAGTAAATAAGCTTTCTTGCCGCGGCTGCTGCCAAGCAGAACGTGTTGCATTATGATCCTCCATCTACCACTTGACAGCCCTGGTTTCGGCACTTGGAACCGGGGATATGCCAGTCTTGGGAACCGCGGGCGATGGCGCTCTCTCGAGATGCCGGCATATTGCCGTAGTCAATGAGCGACAAGCGGAAGACGCTGTTGCATGCCAGAGATGAAGAGTGGGGACGGCAGTTTCATCAGTCAAATCTTGCCATCATTCGAGTTGGAAGAGACACCAACAGACAACGCCTTGATCCGCTCTTCTGCTCTGGGGTGCAGCCTACGGTTGGGATCTCAAGCAAGAAAACCCAGCAGCTATCAGTCAGGAGCACAGCTTCTTCACAGTTATCAGATTGTAATACAAGGCGCTATTGATGATTTCGTCCAGCTGTTACGGAAGACAGGTTTGGCCGGTCGGTTCAGAAGTTTCGACCCCGACTGGAAGTTTTGCCTGACTGGAAGTTTCGACCCTGACTGGAAGTTTCGACCCCGGTTAGAAGTTTCGACCTGAAGTTTCGACCCGAAGTTTCGACCCACGAAGAAGAGTGTGTAAAAAATCCTGCCTGCTTCCACGATAGCAGTCGACCCGCGTTACTTGGTGCCTACCCAAAACTCAAGTTTATTTCAGGTTTTCTCAGCTTGGTCTTCACCACCACTCAATTCCGAAATTCCGAAGGAATCCTGATGCAGTTTGAGTTCCCAGAAACCCTGTTGTTCCGCCGCGGCAAGTTTATATATACAACGCCGCCGATCCAAACAGCCTTGCTTCGAAGGACGAGTGTTTATTAATCGTGCGCCTCGGGAAGAGCCAACGGTCAAAGTTGTCCTTCTCTCTATTATCCCTTGCTGGCGTTGCCCTTCTCCTCTCTTGGCATGCAATAATACGAAAGGTAGATATAGAATCTTTGCCATGTGGTGAAAGTTTGGGTTCGATATGGCCGAATGATCCGGCTGGGTTTCCACTCTATTCACTCCGGCGGTCCGAGGTCAACAGCGCCTGAAAGACGGAAGGACCGTTGCGACATTCCCGCTCAGCCTCAGGCACTCCTAGGTGGCCATCCTTGGGCCTGCAAGGAACCGGCAAGTGCAAAGGGCCCGAGGTTCCTGCCTCACTCTCATCCATTTGCATTCCAGGGGCACGTGATGGCTTCCTCCGTCCCCGACCGCTTCGCCTCCAGGAATCGTGAGCTTTTCCCTTCTCCCCCATCACCATGGCTCGCCACGAGTAGCCGTGCCGTGCTCCAACGCCCTGCAATCCCAGAGATGGTGCACTATCGAAAACCTTCGCCCTCCTCTGTCGCACGCTCGCTTTGCCGCTGTCGCATCACCTCATTCCGAGCCATTCTTCCACCAGCGCCAACCCGTTTCACGCCTCGCCAATCTGCATCCAACGACTTCGCCATGGCTTCACGGATCATCGAGGATTCCGGGATCCTGGGTCTCCTCAACAGCCTTCGATCCCGCGACCCCAACAGCTCCGACCCAGACGCGCTGAACCCCGACTGCCCTGAGAAAGTTGTGCGAGACACCTGGAGCCGCCTGCGGAACGCCTAGTGGAGCGTCGCCTTGCGGGTGCAGAAGGAGGAACAAGACTGTGGGCATGAAGACGGCAATAGCCTGCTGGACTGGCCAGCGTTTGTTCGACGGCATATACCGCCCACCTCCCTCAAAGTGATTCTTCACGCTGTCCACGCTGATGATTGGGCGGGCGCAAAAGCCAAGTCCCAGCTCGCAGGCCGCCTGCTCACCTTGAACGTTCGGTTCGGCCTGGGGAAGAGAGTCGAGGAGCCGTGGCTCTTGTTCCTCTACCTCGACG
>JABFEP010000689.1:408-16324 GCA_013618265.1 Fusarium albidum
GCGTGGGCGCCTTCACACCATGGACGATCTGCTTCTCCAAACCCGAGCCGTCCCCGCCCTCCACTCGAAGCCCAACAAGTCCTCTGTCAAGCCAAACACAAAGGCGAAGCGTCCGCCATCCGTCTCGTCGTCGGGCCCCGTCGTCGTAAACACCCTCCAGAAGGCCATCAAGCGGGCCAACAGCACATGGCTGTGGTGCAAGGATGGCTTGACCGAAGAGCATCGCCAGAAGGTGCAGCAACTTGAGGAGAGGAAGCGCATGCTGTGTCAGCGCCTGCAAAATGTGAGTTGTCTGTGCTCTGAAAAGTCCCCCCTTTCTGCTTCAGTAGCTAACTGCTCAGGCCGAGTCTCGCGCCCAATGGGAGGCTGCTGCCAAGGAACTTGATACCCTGGAAGGAAACGAAGAATGGAAGCGCGATTCCTCCTCGGGAGACTACAACCCGGAGCTCATAAAGGAGAGGCTGGACGCCCTCGACGAAGCGCGGTCCAAATCCGACGTTCATACCATGATGCACCTCATCCGTACCGCTCTGTCACGAGACCTCGGCGGCATGGACAACGTGGATCTCTATCGGCACTCTTATTCGGGAACAAAGCATCTGATCGAGCGCTATGTCGAGTCCACGATAGAAACAATCGAAGCAGTCGTCACTCAAAGTCGGCTGGATCAAGGCGTCGAGTATCGGGACTTGCTCGAGGGCATCCTGTTTGCCCGCCAGAGCTTTGGCCGAAGTGCGTTGCTCTTGTCGGGCGGAGGCACCTTTGGCATGTCCCATATTGGAGTCCTGAAATCCCTGTTCGAAGCAAACTTGCTGCCCAGGATCATATCTGGTGCCAGTGCTGGCAGCATCGTGTGCGCTGCCATGTGCACGCGGACCGACGAGGAGATCCCGCAGCTCATCCAGGAGTTTCCCTACGGAGACCTGGCCGTCTTTGAGGACCCCGACGGCAAAGACGGCCTCTGGAGCAACCTCCGCCGTTTGCTGACCGAGGGCAGCTGGTCCGACATCAAGCACCTGGGCAGGGTCATGAAGGGGCTGATGGGCGACATGACTTTCCAGGAAGCATACAACCGCACGCGTCGCATTCTCAACATCTGCGTCTCGACGGCATCCATGTACGAGCTTCCGAGGATCCTCAACTACGTCACGGCCCCCAACGTCATGATCTGGTCTGCCGTCGCTGCTTCATGCTCGGTTCCCCTCCTTTTCAGCGCTTCGCCTCTCCTCGTCAAAGATCCCATCACGGGCGAGCATTCTCCCTGGAACCCGACCCCGCAGCACTGGATCGACGGCTCGGTGGACAATGACCTGCCCATGACACGCCTCTCGGAAATGTTCAACGTTAACCACTTTATCGTTTCCCAAGTGAACCCCCACGTGGTGCCCTTCCTCGCCAAGGACGACCACTTGTCGCCTCAGAGGAAGACGGACCGTACCCCTCAGGTCAGCTCTGATGAGTTTGACTGGGTCTACGCCATGACATCCCTGGCACGGGACGAGGCTCTCCATCGGCTTCACTTCCTGGCCGAGCTTGGGTTCATGCCCACCTTTGTCACCAAGTTTCGCAGCATCTTGAGCCAGAAGTACTCTGGCGACATCAACATCCTGCCCGCAATGGGCATCAACGATCTGCCGCGGCTGATGCGAAATCCCTCGCCCGAGTTCATGATGCGGGCGTGCCTCATGGGCGAGCGGGCAACGTGGCCCAAACTCAGTCGGATACGCGACCGGTGCGCCATCGAGCTGGCGTTGGATCGAGCCGTGCACAGACTCCGCGCGCGAGTCGTCTTCTCGGAGAGCCAGCGTGACCTGCGGCGGCTGAACGTCAACATGGGAAATATCCCTCTCAAGATCCCCCCGACGGCAGCTCGCGCCGCACACGGGCCGACCGCCGAGGAAAAGAACCAGAGGCGGCATCGCCGCAAGTCGGTCAGCAGCCTGCACATTGCCCCGAGGGGGTGGCTGTTGCTGGACAGCGCCATCACCGACGACGATACGGAGCAGGAGGAGCGGCTCGAGATGGAGCACCGGCGGACACACGTCGGATCACCCACGGCGCAGCGCAAGCCCCGCCTCAAGAGGACGTCCCGAAGCCAGATACACATGCACAGCCGGGCGCTCGCGACCTCGACGCACATCGAGGACGTGAACCCCATGTTCAACTTTTCCAAGCCCATCACCCCGCCTCTTGAAGACATGGCAGATGGGCTCAGCGAGGAGGCGGCGGATGACGAATCTGACCGGGCGGCGCCGGATCCCTGGTCCAACCAGGCGTGGCATCAGCGCGGGGCCGTCACGTCGCCGACCGAGGAGGCCGAGACGAGCGAGGCGTGCCACTCCAGTGACACGCACCGGGAGGAGACGGACGCGAGCGACCCGGAGCCTTACGAGGAGGTGCACCAAATCCCCAGCACTCGAAGCAAGCCGCTCAGCGTAGAGAGTCACGGGTCTTATGGCCCGGAGGAGAGAGCGGGCTGGATACTCTGGGACTGACACAAGATAGGAAGACAGCGCAAGCATTTTGGCTAGAGCTAGAGACGGGGCGCTTTCTTTATGTTGCAGCGTTGTAGCATTGGTCTTTGGAGTTTGGGTCATGAGCATGAGAGCATGGGAGGAGGGCGGTATAGCAGTTGTTACTTGGATACGATATACCAATACCACGAGCATTGTCTTATCCGAAAGGTCATCTACTGAGGAATTTCCAACATGGCAAACAGCGGAAGACGGCGACATGGCCAACACGCAGCCGGCCCCTCTACAAGTCGGCGATTCGCGAGGACCACAGGGGCGACCAGCATGGATCAGGGTGCGAGCAAGAGAAGCCGCTGCAGGAGTGATGAGATGCCGACCAGCCCGATCTCCTGTCATTGAGACACGGCCCAGCGTGTAGGAGCAAAGAATAATTGCCACGGAGCATGATGTTGACTGCACCAGGCTCCAATCAATATATTGACGGCTCGGGCGGAAACGTCAGGGATAGACCGGAAAGAGGTCGGCGACGTGGGGATAAAGTGGATGCCGCCAGCTCCATTATCGAAACAAACCCACCCCGACTTCCGAAGCCCAGAGAAGCACACAGATCCCCCGGCCCATCGCATCATCGCCCTAGCGCATCACCACAAGAACACCACAGATTCCCAATCCGGGGGCTGTTCGCCAGACACGGCAGAATTGCGACAGGAACGTGGCGATGGCAGCATTGCCGGTTCTTATGGCACAATGGCCCAGGGCGGGCCAATGAGGCGGGGCGCGCAGCACGCAATCACGGAGCCTTGCCGTTCTGGGGCGGCAAGTGAGGGGCATTTGGTGGTGGTGGGGGAGGGACAACTAAGTGAGGGGTCCGAGGGATGTTTAAATCTGGCGGGGTGATGCTGTAATTAACAGACTGGCAGTCAAGAGGACAAGGACAAGGACGAGAGGAGAAGGACAAGACAAGACCACAGAGATAGAGAGAGAGTAGATAGATGTCCAGCATAAACTAGGAGTTGAAAATGGTAGTCAATTCAGGTCCTGGACACTGCCTTGAATAATCCATTCCCCTCCTCCTCCCAAGACCCCGGCATCTGGGCGTGCCGCTAGCCAAGTGTCAAGGCCTGTTGCTCGGATACCTGAGGCTAAAGGCATTCGCCATCCAGGTCTATATAATCCCCCGCACCTCCTCCTCTCTCGTCGTCAAAGCACATACATACTCCCCATTCACAAAACCACAACACATCATCATGTCTGCTCCCGCTCCCCTCCGCCTGGGCTCCATCGCCCCCAACTTCAAGGCCGAGACGACAAAGGGCCCGATCGACTTCCACGAGTTCATCGGCGACAGCTGGGTGATCCTGTTCTCGCACCCCGAGGACTACACGCCCGTGTGCACGACCGAGCTGGGCGCCATGGCCAAGCTGGCGCCCGAGTTCGCCAAGCGGGGGGTCAAGCCCATCGGCCTGTCGGCCAACACGATCGAGTCCCACGAGGGCTGGATCAAGGACATCTCCGAGGTGACTGGCGGCAACGTCGAATTCCCCATCATCGGGGACAAGCAGCGCCAGGTGTCTCTTCTCTACGACATGTGAGCGGGGATCTCTCGAATCATGAATACTACTGACTGACAACCCAGGATCGACCAGCAGGATGCCTCCAACGTGGACGAAAAGGGCATCGCCTTCACCATCCGGTCCGTCTACTTCATCGACCCCAAGAAGACGATCCGCACCATCCTCTCGTACCCCGCCTCGACCGGCCGCAACGCCGCAGAGATCCTCCGCATCGTCGACTCCCTCCAGACGGGCGACAAGTACCGCATCACGACCCCCATCAACTGGGTCCCCGGCGAGGACGTCATCGTCCACCCCTCGGTCAAGAACGACGAGGCCAAGACGCTGTTCCCCGAGTTCCGCATCGTCAAGCCCTACCTCCGGTTCACGCCTCTGGCCAAGGACAAGGTTGTTCCTCAGTAGGCATACGTTGTGAGAGGGTAGATGGGTGACTTGGCCATTGCGATACGATGAATAAATGAATAAATGATAAACTGTGTCAATTGTGATTTCCGAGTCAAGTGATGTCCTTGGTGAGGCTATTCCCGGGACCGTGGCCGATCACGGCGCCGAAGTGGGGCACCTTGAGAGCTCAACTTCATTCAATAAACGGAAGAAAGGAGATGACCCTTCCGAGGAGATGTGACTTTGGCACGTTTCCCAACGGCATTTACCCGATGGACCCTAGATTTGAAAGCCGGGGTGAATCGACCGACCTAGAACAAATAACCTTGCTAGGACCACAAGCACAAGGGTCCAGGGCTTCATCGGCATGTGGGAGGGAGATGACGATATCAACGGAGAATCTATAGCCACATGGGGATGTCCGCCATCTGCCATAGGCCACGCACCGCCACACCCGCCCAGCCTCAACACCAAGGTCCCATCCGTCGCCCGAAGCAAAGCTAGCCTCACAGCTCTCACCGTTGTCACCTCACCGCGACCCCACAGTGGCCTATGCTTATAATCAAACGCGTCGTCAACTCATATCACATGTCCGCGATGGACGTCACCTGCCCTATGGGGGTATACCGAGATGTATTAACGATTGAATGGGATAGTAATGGGATACTATCGCAATGCGTATATGAAGTCGAGGGTGTTCTGCTGTTTGTGGTAGGCTCGGGTCTCCCTATCGCTCCTTGATCTCGTCACTCTTTTGTCCACAATGAAGTTGTTTGCATCTTCGTCCGTTCTTTTGGCAGTGAGCAATCTCCTGCTCTCGGCTGCCACCCCTGTCTCTGCGGAGGAATCATGCGCCTGCTCCGTGAGGTACATTGTCGTCGAGATGCCCAGCGCGTCTGGCATCCCTTCGACAACCAAGCCGGCAAAGGTCCTCGAGATTGAGTCCGAGTCAGGAAGCAAGCCCTCCAGGACTGCATCCGCCGAGTCATCCAAGACGACCATCCACGGAGACACAAAGACGGCCGCCCAGCACAACACCACCGTCGTCTTCACCCCCGTGCCCCATCCCGACTTGGACTCGTCCAACCCGGAGAATGCTGTCCCCAGGAAGAAGGTGTCGCTGTCGTACGGCGCGCAAAAGGGCACCGTCCCCGCAAACAGCACCGCCGGCGGCTCCATCGACATGTCCCTCGACATGGACAAGCCGGCTGTTGTGCTCGACTCGATCGCCTCGGTGGCCGACGTGCACTGCAGCGACGACGCCGTGACGGTCAAGTTTGCTGAAAAGTCTGGTGCTTTCGAAAAGGCTGCCGAGTCGTGGGCTGATGGGGGCTTCACCCTCATCACGAGCGGCATGACGGGCTGCGACGCAAAGTACGAGCGGTCGTTCTTCCTCGTCGAGGGCGTTGAGCTGGACGACGGAGACAAGAAGATCACGTGTCGTGCGTCGAGGCATGACCTGTCCAAGCTGGCCGAGAGCTGCGAGATGACCTTCTCGTCCATCCCCTCTGCGACGCTGAGGAAGAGGATGACTGTCAATCCCAGCCTGTCGCTGCACGTCGGCGCGGGACTCCCCGAGGATACGGTCCTGTTCAAGGAGGATCCGTGGGTGACTGTCACGGCGGACCAGGCAGAGTTTGCGTCGACCGTCACCTTTTCGGGATACCTGAAGTACAACTTTTGGGGGTTCAAGGTTAGTCAGACTCAAAAAGTCAAGGACACTATTAATACTGCCTAGCTCCAACAACTCTACTTTGACATCGACACCCAGTTCTCCGCAGACGTCGCCCTGTCCGCCGACGTGGCAGCCGCGTGGTCCCGGTCCCTGGTGTACGACCCGTCAGCCCTGACATACAGCATCGTCGACGTCCCCGGCATCGTGTCGTTCGGCCCGGGGGTCGCCTTCGCCGTCGGCCTCGACATCGACACCTCGGCCGCCGTCTCCGTCACGGCCGGCGCGGGCGTCTCCATCCCCAGCGGCAACGTGCACCTCGACGTGGTCAACTCGGCCAACACGAGCACCTCCGGGTGGGAGCCGCAGTACAGCTCGTACGCAAACATCAGCGAGAGCGTCGAGGTCGGGCTCAACGCCAGCACGGCCGTCACGGTGCAGCTCACCTTCAAGCTCCTGGGGGGGCTGGTCGATCTGAGCAGCGGGCTCACGGCTACTCCCGGGTTCGTCAACAAGTTTACGCTCGACGCCGTGCAGGCTGTCGGGGCGTCGACCGAGGGAGGCACAACGGTGGATGTCGAGGGCAAGGGGGATGCAGAGTGCAATGTGGCGTTCAGGTCGGACTTTGTGTTTGACCTCGAGGCGTTTGCGACGCAGTGGTGGAGAAGGACGCTTTACGAGGTTGAGGTGCCGATTGCGGATGTCTGCTACGATTTTGAGACTGCCGCTGTCACTGCTGCCGCTGTCACCACTGCTGTCACTGCCACTGCTGCAGCTGTCACGACGACTTTTTAGTTTCTTTGTAATGTGATATTGGGGGATAATGATAATAGTAATAGTAGTAGTAGTAGTAATAAACATAAGCAGCCACGAGTTCAAATATTAGATAAAGTCGATATAGTATAAGTTATGCTCTTATACAGTGATTGGCCTCACAACTAAACACCCTAAACATGTGGAGCGCCTGCTTGAAACGGCGCCTCGAGATCCGGGCAATGATCTGCGCGGCTAGTCTTGCGCGGCCCTGGCTAACGTTGGACGGGCTTGTCTCACTGCGGACGTGTATCCACAGGGTATCTCAGGGTCTGGACTCGGATGTCGAGAGAAATACGGGTGATACAGTAGTTGCTGGGGGCTGCTCCTGGGTTAGTTAGTGACTGAGTAGACTAGGCTATCGATGTTGAATGGGATCAAGTGCCGTGTGACTCTAAGAACTATCAAGGTTACTACTAGGACATACTGGGAGACCTCTCTAACCCATCTGATCTCTGGTGTCATCTGACCTCCGTTGCTGTAGCCCACGTGTGAGCATCTCTTTCTGGCTACTAGTTAGCAAGGAGATCCTGACAAAGGAAACTCGAGCCAGTCCACTCACGGGAACTCTCGGCGGTCCCTGAACTCTATATCTGCACGCACTGCTCTCGAGTAGCTGCCGATGTGGGCCGTCACAGCAATGGCGAGCTGGAGCTACCTGATGGAGTAGACGACGACTTCCCACGTGCACTGACCCCGGGGGCTCGAGCTCAAGATTATATCGCTCATTCGTGGACTCGAAATACCTCGAGAAGGGCAGCTCTGATAGGGCTCTGCTGGGGACTTGAAAACCCTCACCCTGCACGAGGTAGATTAGGGCTCTCCATGATGGTGAAGAAGGGAGAACCTAATGAATCTATACTACGACAGGGCCAATCGATATCAATAGATGACCTGAACTATAATAGACACTATTGGCTGCAATAAACAGAACGGCCTCTCAATTAATCAGGAAATAATCTCCCGCCGTTGGCCAATTTATCTCGCCCCCGAGACAGATTACAACATCTTGGCCGTTCCGTTTGGTGCACACGTCAAACAGGGGCCCTGGTCGGGGGGAAGAAAAAGCAACGACACGCTTCCAGCGTGGGCTTCCAAGAGCTGTCAATGGATCAATTTCCAGGGGTGCTAAGCGCACAGTGACAGTTTCGGGCGCCCGTATGACAGCTTACGCGTGTCTTCCAGGCGCGTATGCACTGTGCCGCACCATCTTCCCCTTTGTGAAGGATGGGGGTGTTTGCCTTTGCCGTTTGCCGAGAAGTCGAAACCTTTTGGACGGCTTGTGGCCTTGCTGGCATACCTAGGTCAACAAGAAAACAGAAACTCTATGCAGTCCTCTTGTCAAGAGACGTCATGGGCAATCAATCATCGACGATCCAATCGCAACCAGCATGCAAATCGGCCAGGCCGTTCCCCCCGGGTTCCAGAAAAATCCATCTCACCGTTCGCTTCCCCTGAGCCCGAACCCGTTTGGAACGAGGGCTCCACTGACAGGCCAAAACCACACCACCAATATCAGAGTACAGATTAGAGAAACCACCAGCAAAAGTCGCACAAACTATCCATGGCCGTGACTTGCTGACTCCGAGACATTCGCATTCGTGGCATGCAGCTTCACATGGGAACACCCCCCTCTCCAAAATCCCACGTTGGCGGGTCACTAGCGCTAAAATCCTCCCTTAACTGGAAAGGAAGGAACAAAACACACAAAACTGGACAACGAACCCCCCCCTGAGGGAGAGTCCGTGCGCAGACCTCTTCTACTTTCGTCCCTTTTTCCCCCATCACGAAGATTTCCAACTGTCGCTGCCACTTGTTGTCGCCCTCCCCCCCCCTGTGTTGTCGGTCTTGTGGCTCCGGAAGCGGCCCTGTCTTCTCGCCAAAGTGACAAAGTACCAGTGTTCTCTCGTGCTGATCTCCCTTTCGGCCTCTCCTCTCTTGTCCCGCCCAACCTCCTCTCTCGCCCTGACCGAAATTACAAGCTGCAACATACACTCTTGACCGACATCATCGCCGACCATCAACCGCGACACGGTACGCCCGCTCTCTTCCCGAGCCTCTGCTGCTGCTCCCTTCAATCTCGCCGTCCTCTCCCTGCTTCCCCCCTGCCTCCACTGGCCCGGTCCCCGGTTCCTTTCCATCCCGCTCTTGTCCCTGTCCTTCTTTTTCCACGTTGGGCCGCGCCATCTCGGCTGTGACTCCAGACGGAGCCTCTTCCCCCGCGACCAGCGACCGCCACGGCCCTTTCCGCTGGGCTCTCCCTTGCGTTCCTCGTGTCTCTCTCTCTCTCCGTCTTGTCTCTCCCTCTCTCTACACGCCTTCCTGTCCTTGGACGATTTTCCCATCGTCGCCCTGCCCCTGCCCTTCCTGTCCCCATCTGGACCCATCTCGAACGGTGACGTCCCCAGTCAGTCTCACCGGATCGCCCTCACGATCTCCAGCGCGACACCTCCCGTCCGACACGCCCCGTTGTTCCTGGCTTCCCGTCTCCTGTGCCTCTCCCTGTCTCTCTGACTCGTCCCCAGTGTCTGGTATTTGGTTAGCCTCCTTGCGCAGCCTTGCCCCCTTCAGTTCCTCCCCCGCGATTCTCTCCTTGTTGCCTACCCTTCCTCTTGCTCCTCTGCCAGATCTGCCATCTTCATGCTCCCTCTGCGCCATCCTGCAGCCGGACGCCATGGCTGATTCCTCAGAACTAACCGTCCGTCAGGATCCGCCGCCCGGCGACGACCTCTCCCGCTTCTCCGACTCCGACTCCGATGACGGGCCCTCGCCACCCGGTCGATACACCCCCGATCTCCTGTCCGGCGTATATCGAGGCATCCGCAAGCTCCCTTCTGTCAAGCTCTCCCGAAGCCCCTCGCGCCTCAACCTGAAGAGTTCCTCGTCGAGTCTGCATTCGGCACACTCGTCCTCGTCGAGCGTTCCAAAAATCGAGTCGTCGGCCATCCAGCATGTTCGGAATCTGAACCTTCAATACAGCCTTGCGAAACCTCTGCCCCGACCGCCCCCCAGCGGAGATTCTGCGTCACCGCTAGAGTCGACTTCTCCGACCAATCTACCCAGTGTCCCCGAGGGCGAAGTCACGGATAGCTTCCCTGAGCCACCGTCGCAGTCACCGCAGCCGCAGCCGCAGCCGCAACCGCAACCGCAACCGCAACCGCAGCCGCAACCGCAACCACCACCGCCCAGGATGGACAGCCGGACGAGCACCATGGACTCCAGCTCCTCGGCCCCGCCGACGCACGTCTACGGCAGCCACGAAGCCACCAGTAGCATGAGCAGTGTGAGCTCTGTTCGATATCAGGGCTCTCAGGAGCCCAACGGCAACCTCAAGGTCATGACACCCAGCGGATCTGCCTCTGCTGAGCCATCACCGAGTGTTCCACAAGGTCGGTCGATGTCTGTAGGAGGACCGTCCCAGGGCCCTTCCACACATCTCTCTGGCCTCATGTGCAATGTGCACCGGACCACCGGCCGCGAGCCGCACGCGCTTGTCGGAGCCACCACCACCATTCTAGGGGACAAGCTCTACGTCTTTGGAGGGCGCATCCTGTCCAGGAGTCGGCCTGCCCCCTTGACCTCGGACTTGTACGAACTGGATCTCATCCGACGACACTGGACCAAGCTGGTGACGACGGGCGACATTCCTCCGCCTCGATACTTCCACTCAATGTGCCCGCTCGGAGATACCAAGATGGTATGCTACGGTGGCATGTCGCCTGCCCCGAACCAAACCCAGGGCGCCGACCAGCAGCCCGAAATCACCGTAATGTCCGACATCTACATCTACGATGTCACGACCAAAGCCTGGACCTTTATCCCTACGCAAGACCCTCCACAAGGCCGGTATGCCCATTGCGCCTGCATCCTCCCCTCCTCCGCCACCTTTTCCTCGCACCGCGCTCCGCTCTCGGCGCTTCAACACAATCCTTCGACCGGAAATGCTAATGAGGGCCGCATCGGCATTAATATTGATGGCACGGGAGGCGCTGAAATGGTGATTGTGGGTGGACAGGACGGCAGAAACAATTATATCGAGCAGATCAGCGTCTTCAACCTGCGGAGCTTGAAATGGACGTCCACACAGCCACTCGACAGAAGCTGGGGCGCGTATAGGAGCGTAACTGCCCCCTTGACTCCTGCAGTGGCAGCCAAGCTGGGCAGAGGACACCCCAATGGCATGCATCGGGCCGAGAGCGGAATCAGCCAGGAAGCTCGGGAGCCAGGATCTTCAATGCTCATCTATTGCAACTACAACTTCTTGGACGTCAAACTGGAGCTGCAGATCCGGTCACCAGACGGCACCCTTACCGAGCGGCCAATGTCGGGAAGCTACTCCCCTCCTGGATTGCGGTTCCCGAATGGCGGAGTTATCGATACGCATTTTGTGGTCAGCGGCACGTACCTCACCTCATCCAGGCAGGAGTATGCTCTCTGGGCCCTGGATCTGCGGACCCTGACCTGGAGCCGCATTGATGCTGGAGGGAGCGTTTTCAGTCAAGGAAGCTGGAACCGCGGTGTTCTCTGGAACCGACGAAACACGTTCGTGATCCTGGGCAACCGAAAAAGGAGCCTTGTCGATGATTACAATCATCGACGTATCAACTTTTCCAACGTGTGCATGGTGGAGCTCGAGGCCTTTGGATTCTACGACAATCCTCGCAAGACCAGCCCGCTGTCGGGTTTCATCTCGGCCAGCAGCCCGTATGCTGGGCCTGGTCTGAGCCTGGCGCGCAAAGCTGGCTATACCGCTGGTGGACGCTACCACTCGAGGGGGAGCGAAGAGCTTGGCGAGAAGGCGTTTGCCTTGCGAGAGCTGGCAGACATGGATATTCTGTGCCTTGGCGGGGAGCGGATACCTGTAAACTCGAGGATTGTTGGACGGCGATGGGGCCCCTACTTTGTGCAGCTCCTGAGAGAAGGCACGGCGACACAGGACGGAAGTGATGCCATGACACTGAGGTCCGGGCTGGCGAGCAACCCTCTACGGGCGTCGGCCATCACCATCACACCCAGCTCCAGGAAGGTCGAGAGCTCTGGGTCCATGGCCAGCACCATGGGCTCCTCTCTGGGCTCTACCGGCATCCCGCCAAGCACCGCGGCGTCGAGTGTTTCGGGCGGAGGCGCCATGGGCCACGAGGCAAACCCAACCAACATCAATGCGGCGCCGACGCCGCATTCGCTACCACCCAACTCACGACCGCGACGCCTTTACCTTCCTCACACCTACCTAACGATCCAGGCCCTCCTCCACTTCCTCTACACCAGCTCCCTGCCCCCTCCAATCTCACCGCTCTGCACGCCACAGATTCTCTGTTCGCTTCTGCAGATTGCACGGCCTTACCGCATCGATGGCCTCCTCGAAGCCGTCGTGGAGCGGCTGCATGCTCTTCTTGACAGCCGAAACGCGGCGGCCGTCTTCAACGCGACAGCCATGGCTGCCGGCGGAGGCCGTGGTATCGATGGCTCGCTCAACCCCAACTTCGTTGTTGGATCCCTGGATCCCGTTGGGTCGCCCACTGCCACGTCGGACTTTTCTCTGGGCCACGCGACGAGCGACAGCTTCTCGTCGGATCTCCAGACGCGAACCGAGGGCCTGACCCTCAACACCAGTGTACAGGTCCCGAACCGGCCACCCAGCGAGGAGCTATCTGCGACCACGAGCACGAGCGGGTCCGAGTGGAGCTCATCTGAGATTGGTGGCAGCGAGAAGGAGATCTATGTGTGGAGCGGCGAGCTCAGCAGCGTGATTGGGCTGCAGAAGCGAGGACTTCGGGGGTTGATGGAGGGCAGAAGGATGAGAGAACGCACGGGAACGGCCTCTGTAGGGGGCGGAGGCGGAGGAGGCGGCATGGGCCCTGGGTACGCAGGTGGCCAAGGCCAACAGCGTGTCGGGCTCGGGATAGCAGGGTCATGAGATTGATTGGGGGGGGGGAGTTAAAAGACATGATGGGCTGCATTGGGCGAAGGATACCAAATCAAAATATTGAAACGTGTTTACGAAACGAGTCACGGTCTAGTCTATGTAGAGGGGATCAGGATGTCGAGATGGAACGAAACAGAGCATTTGCTGGGACCAACGGGGAGAGGGGGCATAATATATCATGTTGTGGCGTCGACTCTAATTGACACGGGATTGGATCTGTACTGTACAGACATTGACATGAAACGCGAGGCGGCAGCGGTAGTTATGCTAATATTGCCAAGGCGGCAGCGATAGTTATGCTCATAACTAGATTCAAAACATGGGTATCCTTACATATATATTATCTCTCTTCTACAGCTTCACCCTCCCCCCCTCCATCTCTGTCCAGTCCTTGTCGGTGAAGCGCTTGTACGTCTCACCGCTCAGCCAGTACACGTCGCCCATGTCGTGGTCCATGTCCGGCCTGACTCCGGCCTCCCTCAGGGCGTGCTTCTGCTGCTTGTTTGTCCCCGTGATCTGGCCGCCGCCGAGCTCGGTGACGATCCTGAGGAACAGCGGCCTCGCGTACCTGGGCAGGACGCCGCGGACGTGAGACGCGAGGCTGTGCATGGTCTCCGGGAGGGGCTCGCCGGCGAGGTGGACGGCCGCGCAGCCGGCCCTGCCGTCGTGGTGGGGCAGAGACACGCCGTAGACGTTTGCCTCCTTGACGGCCGGGTGGGCGCAGAGGGCGTCGCTCACCTCGGCGGTGGACACGTTCTCGCCCTTCCAGCGGAAGGTGTCGCCGATGCGGTCGTGGAAGTAGATGCGGCCGTCGGCGTCCCAGCGGACAACGTCGCCGGTGCGGAACCAGGCGTCGCCCTTGCTGAAGACGTCGCGGAGCACCTTTGCCTCGGTGGCGGCCTTGTTGCCGTAGTAGCCCTGGAACCGGCCAAAGGGGTCTCCCGAGGGTAGCCGGAAGAGCATCTCGCCGGGATCTCCGCTGCGCACCTTCCTGCACCGGCCCGTCTTGGGATCGCGTCGGGGCGAGTCCGTGTCCCAGTCGACTTCCACGAGGACCACGCTGAACCCCATGACCAGGTTGTATATCCAGCCGTTCCTCCCCATGGCCCCGGCCGCGAGGTCGTTCTTGCTCAGGTTCCACGTGGCGAACGTTCCCTCGGTGGCAGCGTAGAACTCGCATATGCCCTCGACGCCGAACCTGTCCTTGAACTCGTTCCAGATGTCCGGTCGGAGGCCGTTGCCGAACGCCACCCGCACCTTGTGCGCCTTGTCGAGGCACTCGCCCGTGGCCGGGTCGCGCTGCGGTGGCGCAGCGAGCAGGTACCGCAGGGTTTCGCCGACGTACTGGATCGAGGTTGCGCCCGAGGCGCGGACCTCGGGCCAGAAGGTCTTTGTGGAGAACTTGCGGCCCAGGGCCTGGGTGCTGGTGCCGAGCAGGGTTGCGCAGAAGGAGAGGACGGCGGCGGAGGAGTGGTACAGAGGCATGGACTGAGAGGTCAGTGTCTAGAGTACACGATGGCAAGAGAAGGGGCCAGAGGCTTACAGTGTACATTATGTCCCCGTTCCCCCGGTCGAGGAGCTTCTGCGACATGGTCCCCCCGACGATGCACTTCCCCCAGGACACAACAGCCGCCTTGGGCATGCCCGTCGTGCCAGAGGTGTAGATGAGAATCGCCATATTCGAAAGGCTCTTCTCGGAGCGCTCCTCGTCTGGCGCTCTCACGGCCTCGGTCGCCAGGATCTGTGCCTCCACCTCAGGGGTATGCACCACAAAGCGCACCCCGGGCATCTTGTCGCGGACGTCCTGCCCGACGTTGTCCGCGACGGCCGGGTCCACGATGCACAGCTTCGTCGTCGCAGCCTCGAGGCAGTGCGCCAGCGACGCACCAGAGAGGTTGTAGTTGAGGAAGGCGGGCTTTGCGCCGATGCTCCAGAGCCCGAGCCAGAGCAGTATGAAGGTATCCGAGTTCTGGTAGTCCATGGCGACGATGTCGCCCTTTCTGACGCCCATCTCGCGCTTCAGCCATGTGCCGTACCGGAGGACCCGGTCGTAGACGTCAGCGTACGATAGCCGCTTGCCCTCGAAGATGATGAGCGGGCGGCTTGCCGTCGAGGCCTTCTTGGCGGCCGCCTCGAGGAGGTAGAAGAGGCTCAGGCGGTCGGCGAACTCGCGGTAGTACATGCGGGAGGCGGCGGTGACGACGTTCCGGAGGAGCATGAAGTCGTACCAGGCTGAGGAGCGGGCGTTGAGGTAGGCGAGGGTGGCCGCGATGGCCGGAGCCGACACGGCGATGGGGACTGTCCTGGTCAGTACAGGTTAGAGAGCTGTCTGCGTCGAGGTTCATACCAGGCATTGTGATTCAAGTGCAGTCAATAATGAGAGGTTTCACCCCCAGCCAAAGACGGCTCTTGGAAAAGAAGCAGAAACGACTCCGGGGCCCGCGCGTCTTTGGTTGAACGTGGGCCGTGGGCTGATAGCGATAAGACAAAAAAAAGGATGACGTTGTCGATGAAGAACGGAGAATAATACAGCAACTCAATCACTCCACCGACCAGAGGAAGAAGAGAAAAAGCGGATTCTCTAGGGTCCAGGGGGGGGAGGGGAGCTCGGCCATTTTTAAAGTTCCCCTTTCATCAATTAATAACTGGGCAGGTTTCTGTAACCGGGAGACTCCATTGCTCTGTCTCGCAATGGAGATCAGAGGGGGGGGGGTTCTTGGCCAAAGCACATGCACATGCCCGGCCAGTCCAACGACACGTACTGTATCCGCAGGTAGCTAGCCGATGCATTGTAACAGACCTGGAGACCGCCTCGAGTCAACAGGTTGGTTCGATTTCGGGCGGTGGCTAAGCTGGAGGAGGACTAGTTTCCCTGAGCGCATGGGAACCCGATGCCCAATGCAAGAGGTTGATGGGCGGCACGTCCGAGGAAGGCAATGTTTGGCGTTTCCTTTGAGCGGAGAAGGGGGGAGCTTGCGATGCCTCGGCTGCGTGGATGCTGGCGCTTGTGAATGTTTTCCATGGCCGTGTCCAGATTGGGAATGCGATTCGGGAGGGGGGGATGGGGTTGAAG
>JABFEP010000690.1:0-15104 GCA_013618265.1 Fusarium albidum
TCGTGGAAGAGATCGAGGTTGTGGAGGAGTGGTAGGTCTCGACTAGTAGTAGTAGCCACTGTGTTTTGCTCGGCGGTTAGTGAGTGAGTGATGAACTACCTTTTTTTTTGGGGGGATGGGAGGAGGCTCTGGGAAGATCGTACTCTTGGTTATATCTATCTATATAGACGCAAGAAGCAGGGCAATGTAGAGGAGTAGAGAGGAGTAAAAGAAGAGGGTTAAAACGAGTAGGCATTAGGAGGAGTAGTAGGAGGAGGAGCAGCAGCAGCAGCAGCAGCAGCAGCAGCAGCAGCAGCAGGTGAGGTTTCTACTTCTTACATGGTGGTCTTAGACGAGACGCGTGCACGGGCCTGATTGAAGTGTAATTTAGTGAATTACAAGGCGGCGACACGTGCACGGGCCACATTGAAGTGTAATTTGATGAATTACAAGGCGGTGATGCGTGCACGGGCCATATTTCAGTGTAATTTGATGAATTACAGTGTGCACGGACGGGATCGTGAGGGACCCGGCCGCGTGCACGGGCCAGATTCGTTGTAATTTGATGAATTACCAGCACGACTGTCTACAGTAGTAGGGACAATATTGTCTTCTTTTACATCGTGGAAGCAACTTGCCCTCAAGCAGTGCAACAAGACCTAGGACGTGCCAGCCATGGCCCGCAGATTCCTCTCCAGCTTCGTTACCACTGCACTTAGACGCTCTGCGGGATTGGAATTCTCCACAAGACGAGAACCACCAAAGAGCCAATAGACAACCCTGGCGAGCCCGGAGGACTCACTGAGCTGGGATTTGGGTCCAGACTCCGATGAACTCGTTTGGTAGCCTTCATCTCCCGGGAGGTAGTAGATGATCCTCCAGCGCCTTCCGAACCGATAGACTCGCTCAAGTTGCCTGTCATAAGTGTAGCTTTTCCGTATCTCGCACTGAACACCAACGAGTCTCATCAAGTTCCATTTGCTGTCTGGCTTGAGCATCCCCTGGTACTCCACCGGCAATGACACCGAGACCAGTGGCTGGAGTGACTGGCTATCGTCATCCCTTGCTGCGCGGTGGTAGATGAGACGAGCAGCTCCGAAGAATACAAAGTAGTAGACTGTGCCAAAGACGAGGACCGCCCCTGCTATTGCAGGGAAAACAAAGCCCTTGACAGCGTTGCTGCTGCCATCCGCTGCCTTGTAGGGGCCGATGGCGACGACGACAAGAATGGCTAGATTGAAGAGTCCGTATCCCATAAAAATCATGTACAGCAGGTTCTCGACGATGGCTTTTCTCTGCGGTCGACGGGTATCTGTGGCATGTGACCCCCAAAGAGCCAGTTCGTGAGGCTTGAGCCTGGTGAAGCATAGACCAAGGATTGCTGAGAAAGGTGTGAGAATCAAAAGAGGCACTATCTCCATGGTTGCTAACGTACCAAGCACAGCACAATGGATATATGTTTGGATATACCCAGGAAACCCAGCTGCTTCTGGAGTGTTGTTCATGGCGGCCGTGGCCAAGATGAGCGCAACACTCATGATCCAATGGATGATCAAACCACCCTGTGGTGACTTTTCAAGAAACTCGCGTGGAGCATCATTTGGATTTCTCTGGTCATGCTGGTCCCTCTGGAGCCTGTCGTCCTGTTTCCAGTATCGAGACCACGGCAAGACTTGGGCCTGTCCAATGGCTTGCTTGACTGCAGCGTGAATGTCAGCTTGAAGGGCAAAGAATCGGGATATTGTTGAAGACGAAGAGAAAGCTAGGTTACCTCTTGAAAATGTGTATATGATGGCGTTGATACTGCCAAAGGCAGACATGGCTGCCATGACTGACCAGGCTTGTGTTGCCGCCGTGCCACCGTCTGAGAGCTACAAGAAGTGAGTCACACACACACAAGGCGGGCAAGTCAGGTCTTAGCAACATACCATGGGTACATAGTTGGGATTCGGGTCTTCTTTCCGTGGAAGCTTATCCCATTCAGCGGCGTGAAGCTGCGCAATGTCAGCAGGCGAAATGTGGTGCTCCAGCATGAACTCACAAACGCAGCCACAATACCGAGATAGAGGCAGCCCACAGTGAGGACGGCCATGATAAAGCCTTTGCGTAAAACCTCATGCTTGATTTCGCCAGTAACCTAACCATCTCCATAATCAGCAGAGCGTCTTTGGGATGTAGTAGTTTATGGGGGAATGGACGCACAAACGTCGCGTTTTCCCAGCCCTCAAAACTAAAAAGCACGGCGAGAAGAGCCTTTGCAATGTTGACCCACGACGCAACGGGCTCGTGCTTGGTACCCCAGTCCGGTTTGGTCTGCTTCACAGCAGCGGTAATTGCGACGCCCAAAACACCCAGAAGCATGCCGATTTTGGCCACAGAAAGGGTCTTGTTCAGCCGTCGGCCAAACATGGGGCTGAAGTACTGTAAGAGGCAAATCAACGAGAGGGCGACAATACCGATGAAACGCATGAGGTCATGGTGGATGACTATAGCGGCATCGTGAGTCTTCCCGGACTTATTCTTGCTCTCGTCTGTCTTGTATGCTGATATGCAAACCAAAATCATGCGGCCAAACTGCATGCTGTTCGTGCCCGAGTTGAAGAAGAGAACAAATGCGATCGAGTAGATGATGAAGACAAGGAGCCCGTCACCTAGTATCGGGCCCTTCTGGGATGTTTGAACAGAAGTTGAAGCCCGCGAGTGGCTGTCTTGGCCTCCCAAGTCGTCCAGCTCCACACCATATGTCTCCTCGTTGACTTCGGCCGTGTCGGTGTTGTGCTCGTTGGAGATGTTTTCCTCTGGAAAGACGCGAGATGCAATTTCGCCAAGCTGGCAGTGGTCAGTCTGGGCTGAAGTGGCAGGGGGGCCAGGGTCTTCATAGAACGTACGTAAACGAGCTCGCCACCATTGAAAGGAAGCACACATGCATAGTCCAGATAGATCAACATGCTGGACGACAGTCAACCACACTGCTGGGGCGTGATGAATGCGGAAGACTTGCCTGATCAAGGTGTAAACAAAGCCAACACCAAAGAGGCCCAGTGTCAGTCTCTTGTCGCCAGTCAACAGGAAGGCAGAGGCGGGGGCCGTGAAGATGCCCGTGCCGATCATCTTGTTGACAATGAGGCCAAACACGTCAAAGGTGGACAACTGGCCACGTCGGGCCGGCTCCGCTCTCCGTTCATCCAGCGTTGCTTGTCTCCTAAAGAAGCGTCGATTCGCAGTCCCATTCTGGGACCTTCCAACTTGGTTACTGGCCATGATTCTTTCGTGCTGGGACTTTCTGGTAACGATGGAGAAGACAAAATGAGGCGTATAATTTGAACACCGATTGATCAAGAGAAAGCAAGGTGACCCTTAAGTCTCGGAACTTAGTTCCCAGCTTCCCCCCGGGAGCCTGATTTCAAAATCTCTCCTTCGCCCGAACTGTGTGGGAACACAACTACGCCTCGTGGATCCACGCCATGGATGCCAAGCAGGCATCGAGGTCACGCGGCCTCTTTTCGGTCCTGTATTCAAGCCACAAACAAGTGAGCCGGCAAACAGAGAATCAGGCCCGGAGAAACGGAAGTGGAATCATCAAATCACAGCGTCCCGGTGAGCGAGGCTCGAGGGAGTATACGGTACCTTAAAGCCAGTAAACCCCTGTAAGTTGTCACTGCTGCTGCATATCCTACTCATCCCGTGAAACCTAGTCAGCCACCATCTGCGAGAGTCAGCCGAGCCTGTAATGTGCAGCCATTCAAGACCCTCGACAGGGGCGGCGCGTCGTTAGGCAACCCAGCCTGTAGCACCTCGGGGGCCAGCTGAAACTCGTTGTCTCTTCTCTCTCGAATAGGAACTGCATCTTTTGGGCTTACCGGTCAGCACGACGCCATCTTACCTGTCGTCCCACTCGGTAAGATATGCGTAGATCGGACTCGGGGGATAATACCCGGGGATGAAGTACATAAATACCCTCACCGATCGAACCTCTATCAGAACAACAGCAAGCCACGGACCACTGTTTTGTATCCATACCGGCCAGCATGCTCAAAATAACCATTGTGAAATATAAGGTGTTGGAGCATGTCCTGTCTGAGTGGTTGACCGCCACCTTTGGCGAGAGTGTGACCCCGGGCGGCACTCTTGTCTGGAAATATGTACGTCCCCTCTCTCCAAATCACGCACGGAAGCACTGGGCGGACTGCTCAATTTACGGATGCAGGGACTCTGTCCCGACCTCAGCGGCAACTGGGAAGTGGAAGCGGAGCGAATCATCACCGATGTAAGGCGGCGTGCTCATCTTCAGAGCCCATTGCTGACTAGATTTCAGGAAGAACTGAATGAGTTGGTTCGCAAGTCAGAGGCTTTACGCGCCCCTGCCCCGTCGTCGTGGGACCAGTACTGACAGACGAGGCGGTGGTTTCGTGGAGCTGGGGTTTGATTGGATAGATATCGGAGAAGCCGGTAGTTACTACCTAGGTACTTTTACTGCGCCTTTTGTGGCGAGCCGGGCGGGGAGGGATGCTGATATAGCTGTGTCTCGATGGAGGTGCCAGTGCCACGCCATCTCACTCAAACGCGCTGGCTGTTCAATCGCTTAAAAGGGGACCAATCACCATTGATTTCCCACCTAAATTTCCATCCGCCCAATACTACACTTCGTCTGTCAGTGACCTACTTTTACGTCACGCCATCATCATGCGCGGAACACTTGTCTGGCCACCGCAAGACCACGATAACGCTGGACGGGTCACAGATATTACGGAAGACCTGACGGAAAATAGAAAAAGCGCCCGTCTTTTCTCCTCGCCGTATGGACCGATTACTGTTGCTGCTGTAGAGATCACCACAGCTAGCAAATTGCTCTCGGCACCGAGACTCACAGCCATCTTGAAAACTGAGGCAGAGCTTCAACACCATCTCTCAACTCACCACCCTCAAGCTCTGTCGAGTGCCTTGGAGGACTGTACAAGTCAAGATGATTCCACTCAGTGGTCATTCTTGTAAGGCTCTAATACTTCCTTGGGTTCATGGGCTGACAAAGCGAAGTCTTCTAGAACCAGTATATGCTTGGGATAGCCTCCCTGTAACTCTAGACGGAATGACCAGCCTATTCTCCGCCTTGAATGTCTTCCCTAATATTTATCGCTACTTTAAGGCTTTTGGTAGGAAAAAGTTCCCAAAAGATGAGGGTTTTGCTGGTTTCGACTCGATTACCACTCTAGATGCTCGTGGACAATGGACTTCCTTTGGTACGTCAATAGCAGAGTGTCTTGCGGGCCGTTGACTCGGATGTTGACTCTATCCCGTTAGAATCATGCTACCTCCTCAAATACGTTAGTATGAAAACGAACGTCACTGGCGAATCTAACCCGTGGTCTATCCGTCACGCACTTATTTACCAGAAGGTCTGCATCGAGACGAAGCAGTTCTCACATATTCTCATCAGGCTGCCTGGGCAAGTAAAGCAGGCGCTCAAAGACTCGATCAAGGAAGGTGGCAAGGACGAGTTCGTTCAAGACTGGACTCACCTGCATGCTCTATGTTTCGATGCCGTCGAGTCTGACCTACGCAATATGACGAATTTTCTCGACGAAGAAATCACCAAAATCGTAAGTCCCCACTCGAAGAAAAACAGCAGGGAATGCCCTAAAACGTCAAGTAATAGTTCGACCGAGTCACAATACGCGGCGTGGAACCTGACAAGTTCAAAGTGTTTGACTCTATTCAGTCTTCGGCTAGAGATATGAAGACGCTGCAATACCTGGCCGACCAGGCGAGACGGCTGATCAATTCCATCGGGCTTAATATCAAGACTATGAGGCGTCTGCAGAAAGAGATCAATTCTATTCTGGCTGTTGCCTCATGGGGAGAAGCTGATACTACTTCTCTCGAGGTATTCTTGAAGAGTATCGAGCAAGCCAAGCAGGAACACGACTTCGCGTTGAGCAACGCTTCGACAGTGCTTGATCGAGCAACAGCGTCATCACAACATGTAGGACGCGAGGATGCCCAGGCTCCGCATATTACAGAATGGCTGATCGTGTCCAGCTTCGAGATATATCGTTTCTAAGAAGCAGCGAAATCAGCAAGTCAAACGCCGAAATCGCCAATCAGAACACCCTGGCCATCGCTCGTTTAGCTGATCAGTCAGGTCGCGAGACAAACGTGGTTAAAACGCTGACTGTCCTCGCGCTTGTCTTTGTGCCGGCTTCCTTTGTCGCGGTACGTCATGTTTCCTTCTCCCGCTAAAGTCGGCAGCTCGCCAACATGTATACATAGGACTTTCTCCAGTTGGGGTTCATCACCCTGGAGCAGGAATACCCGATGAGATGGGCTGCCAAAGCCGATCTCAAGATCTATGCCACCCTGGCCATCCCCTTGGTAGGGGTCACAATGCTGATCTACGGGTGCGTCGAGGTGATGCAAAGGTCAAGAGTGAGGTGATAGGGTACTAGACGGGCTTGTTTGGGTGTATCCATGGTTCAGTTTGCAGCTATTCTACGCTCCACGACCCCCCCGCAGCGACTCTCAGTTGCTCTAGGTCTGAATCATGGTGTCAGAGTGCTGCAGAAGGTTGGGCTGGGGATATGACTCACCTCCCCTGTCAGTAAATGTCACCTTGGTGAACTTGGTGATCTCGATATTTCCCGCCTCCGTCTCAGGCGACCGAGTTGACTGCCCGGGCCACACAGACGGGGTTGTGAAAAAAACAGGATCGCACTCCATATACGCGGTGGGTGCAGGCGCCTGGGCCCATGGCTTGGAAAGTGGTGACCAGTAGCCGTAGATGAAATCGTGTTTATTCTCCCTGCTGCTGTTGGGCTTGGCCTTTATCATGTTCGGCCGTCTCGATCGCCTGAATTCTATGGCCGCATTGACTGCTCCTATAAGCTAACGAGTCCATGGCAATATTTTCATACAAAGCATAAACCTACGACGAATCTCTATGGCGGGCTTCCCCTCGGCGAAGATGGCCATGGTATCGAACGTCGTGGCTGAAGGCGCGGGGCTCCTTGGTTGCTGAGTGACAGTGTTGAGACCCGTCGAATTCGCCCAGAACTGAACACGGGCGTTGTC
Source organism: Fusarium albidum (assembly GCA_013618265.1). NCBI lineage: Eukaryota > Fungi > Ascomycota > Sordariomycetes > Hypocreales > Nectriaceae > Fusarium > Fusarium albidum. Next base: position 7,045 of record JABFEP010000690.1, read on the forward strand.
CAGCACTCGCTCAACGCCCCAGGGGGGAATCGTGAGGGCGGCGGTCGTGACCATCGGACTGGAGAAGCTTGAAACACAGTGAGCTAGAAAGATCAGCGCAGGAGTCGGACTAAACCTACGGATCTTGATATACCACTCTGTTTCCAAGCAGCATACCCTGGAAGGAATAGAGGTCTGGACAAGTCAATATACAAAAAGTGACGCGGGAGAGATTAGGGTGCTGGGAGTGGAAATACCGTCTCGAGACCCGAATGCAAAAACATATGCAAGCCCGGTAAGTTCTGTTCTCCCTTCTTCGTCGCCCTTGAACAGCACGCAGGTAGACATTCCCTCTTGCTGGAAGAGATACGTTGGCTGGAAACACCAGCCCGGAAACGTGACTGTGATTTGCTATCAGTTAACTCGCAATACAAGCTTGGTTGGTTTCAGGCCTACTTGTTTCTTTGAAAACGTCTTCCAAGCCTACTCGTGCCCACGAAAGTAGGAAACATCGTTTGTTGGTAGCGGGTATGTGTCTGAAGAGCCGGATACGGCACTGTTCGTTGCTGTGGCATGCCCTTCCAGTGGCCCTATCAACAGTCTTGATGGTGACGTCGCGCCTGCTGAGTGTGAGTACTAACCACCGGAGGACTCTGGGACGCATACATCTCTGAGAAGGGTGCAGGTTTCCCGCTGTCATTAATCCACCCTTGTTCTAAATAATCATTCGGTGCTGTATACCCTAGCACTTGCTGGGTTCTCCAGTTCGCCACGAACCTGTCCATGGCGGTCTTGAGATGTTCAGCCACCTCAATAGAAGACTTTCTCTTGAAACGGTCGCCCTCAAACATCCCCAGTAGCAAGCAAGTTACTTCTGCTATATATTGGTGGTGTGCCGCGTCTTGCGGGAAATTCTGTTCGAATTCCTTGATGGCGTCCTTGACGCAATCCTTCACGGTCTTATCATCGCCATAGAACCGGCCGTCCACGGGGGCTTCTTTAAGTCGCGCCTGGAACTTCTTCAAAGGGGTTACCTCATCTATCCCTGCTGGATGGTCAAAGATGTAGATTAAAACCTCGGTCATGATGCATGCCAAGGACCAAACATCATAGTTGAGGAGTGCCGTGTTGGCGTCGTGTCGCCCGCTCTCTGACCCCCCAACAGGGCGTTGCTCGTCAGCCAAGTTGTTCATCAATTTCGGGAGGAGGTAAGACTCCGGTGGCGCGTATGTTGGTTCCCCAACGTTCATGACTTGATCAAGATTGTCGCCTTCCCTCACAATCCGAGTATAGGAGTGCCCAAAGTCTGTTATTTTCAGCTTCTTGTCCGCTGTGACCAGGATATTGGCCGGCCTCAAATCAAAATGGCATGCGATGATTTGACGTTGGCCTCCTCGGCTCTTCATGCCCCTGTGGAAAGTAACCAGACCCTGACTCACGCCGACCATTTGCTCCCACAGCCAGTTCCTGGGCAGTGGCTCGTCTGGTTTGACCTTGGGCAACTCGTGCCACCTGTCTGGGCCGTTGAGCTGGCGGTGAAGATCTGATTCGATGTAGGGGAACACGAAATGAATCTCATCACGCCAGGAGTAGCATGTTAGGAGAGTAACGAGGTTCGCGTTGGATGGCTTCTCGATACTCGAGACGAATCGAAGAGTGTCGCTCTCTTGAGGGTGTTTGCCGGTCGAGTCTTTTTTCACCGACTTCTTGGCGAATAGGAGCTACATGAGGATAATGTCGTTAGGTCTGAACTCGTTCACGAATCACCAAAGGTTGGGCCAGGTTTCCATGTCGTACCTTGGTGCCACCGCTGTCCGCTGCGGGCATGTAGTCTATCATGAGCTTCCGGACCGACTCATGGCAGTACTCCTCATGAATCTCGAACTTCTTCAAGGTTCCGGAGGAACCCTCCCCGATATCTACCACGTCGCAGAATGGAAATCTGGACATTCGGTCGTAGCTTGTATACGATCGATGCGGCTCGTCAGAGAAGTCAAGGACCACAGGTTCGAACATTTTCAGAGCCTGCCTGCAAGCTTCTCCGAACAATTTTTTTTCCCTGGTGCCGGGATGCGGCCATATCTGGTCGTTCTCTTTGAAGAAGCTTACAGCCATGCCGAGACGTCGATCTCGAGAATCTGAAGACAACCAGGGGTACACAAAGTGCAGTTTCGAGAGGAACACCAGAATAGCCAAGATCAACGGCCCGTCTGCTTCCAACATGAGCTTGAGGTAGTTTGTGCGGTCGAGTCCCGACAGTCCCGCGCGACTGGTGTCGCAATCGCTGCATTTGCATGATATGAGCTCTTCGATGAGATCCTCTTTCCCAAAATACTCTCGTAACTTCTTCTGGGAGAAAAACATGGTATCTCTTCTCTCCTGATGTTGTTCGAACTCTGTTCTCGACTCGTCCATCAATTCAATCGGTGGATAGGCGCACTCGTACAGGGCCTCTGCATGTTTCCGGCTTTTGCAGTTGCCTGACGCCAGGCCCAGGTAGAGATCCATGGCTGCAAAAGACCATCCGTTGCCCGACTCTTGGTCAAATGGACGCGACCTATACGTGATGCATGTCAGCGATGAGCTGGGAGAGTCAGGCCATCGTGGCTGTGGGGAAGAGCGAACACAAACAGTTCCGAGGCAGGCTAGGCAGAATCCCGAGGCGAGGGCGGGGGTCTGAGAGACGTGTGGTCTTGTCAAAGTGTTGAAGGAGGTGTCCTTATCCTACTGGAAGCGCTGAGTGAACAGAGCCTCACGAAGGGGGGATGACTACCCCGCGGCTGGAGATAGCCTGGCTCACCTTGGCCGCCCCGGTTACGGGCCTGATAAGGGGCCTCCGCGGCTGAACAACTACCAGACCCGAACCTCTGCACCTCTGACCAATGAACTAGGGCCAGAAGCAACTTGGCAGTGGCTGTCTCACCTGGGCTGGCCACCAACCTGCAACCCCCAGCCCCAGGATGCGCTGGTGGCGCGCCAAGGAGAGAACAATGGGCCACCCCTACATTTCGGCGACCAAGTACCCGGTACTGCGGTATTTTATCGTCGATGGCCCCCAACATGTCTTATTTGCCTTGCCACGTCATGCACGGCCGCCTGTCTCAGTGCCCAGTGGGGCAAAAACAGAGCTATCGTGTCGACATGATCATGCGCCAGGGGGATCACCCGATAGGCACGGCTACGGATAATCAGTCATGATTGGAGGCTGTCATCATATCGAAATGTATATTGTTCCCTAGGTTTAGTTCAGGAACTCTAATCTAACTACCTTACCGTCAGTTAATCTTCTCTGTAAACCACTCCTTATAAGCAAGTCATTTATCTCGTCTGCTGACTGGGATAGCGCCCAGTGCCGGCCCGTGCGCGCCTTGTACCTTTTTGGCGCGCGCGCCGCCGCGCCGGGTACATGGCCCGTGTTCCGTTTCCGCCGGAAAGGTCCCGGCGATAGAGGCTAGGCTCTGCAAGCATCGGTGTAGCCAAACAGATCGTCGAGTTCTACGTCCGGAGCGGGCTCTCGGAGACTGAAGCTCGAGAAAAGGTCTGGCTCGTCGACACCAAGGGCCTCGTCACCAAGGATCGGGGCGACAAGCTAGCCGAGCACAAAAAGTACTTTATCCGGCATGACAACAACGGCCATCAATTCCGCCAGCTCAGAGAAATCATCGACCATGTCAAGCCGAGTGCCCTCATCGGCCTTGCTGTAACTCCGGGCCTGTTCACCGAGTCGGTGGTGCGGGCTCTGAAGAACTCGACGGATGCTAACCCAGGCCGTCGACCGATTCTCTTCTCACTCAGCAATCCGTTGAGCAAAGCTGAGTGTACGTTCGAGCAAGCAATGAGGTGGACCGACGGCTCGGCCATCTTTGCCTCAGGTTCTCCCTTCCAGCCTCTCAACTTGAAGATGGGTGGACAAACCAAGACCTACCAGCCCAATCAGGGAAACAACGTCTATGTATTCCCTGGTCTCGGACTGGGAGCGATTCTATCCAAGGCTGGACGTGTCACTGACAACATGGTCTACGCGGCGGGAGAGGCTCTAGCCGAGACCGTCACCCCCGATGAGATTCAACACGGCCTGATCTACCCCAGACTGAAACGTATCCGCAGCGTCAGTGCAAGTGTGGCCCAAAGGGTGATGGGAGCTGCTCGTCAAGACGGCGTGTCCCAGCTACCGCAAGATAAGTGGAATGACTGGGAAGGAGGCGTTGAATTGGAGGCGTATATTCAGCAGAGCATGTACGATCCGTCATATTCCTCCGACTCGAGAAGCCGCGAACTCGTCAAGAGTAGGGGCGCGAACCGGGGTACTGGGTTGAACAGGGGTGGCAGAACAGCAGAGAAGTTGTAGGGGGGATGATGCCGTCATGAACACCACGGCTTTCTACGTCTAAAGGAAGGATCGGTGGCCTACTGTACTTACCTCCGTGGCATAGCCCTTTTAAATAGAGCTGCACAAGGGCCCTTATAGCCTAGAGAGAAACTTAACGAGTAAATATCGATTTTAATCTAAAGTAGATACTCCTAGCAAGCCTCGAAACATCTAGCCCTAAAATAAGGTATGCTAGGTAAAGTTACCGATATCCCCTCGTCCTTTCGACCTGGTCTTGACGATTCACCTTGCTTCCCAGCCAAAGGTGAAACAGTCTCCAAAGTAGTTTGGCGCAAGAAATGCCTCTATCCCCTCAAAAGTGAAACCACTGACCTCCTCAGGCTGATCCGCGTGGATGGCTGCCTGATCAAACGTCGGACCTGCCGCTGCGCCTCCTGAGCAGGGTTCGGCCGATACTACTTTATTCTGAAGTGATCGTGAGATCTGCTGAATCAGATTTGACAGATTACTCGTGTAAGGATAATTGTCCAACATGGCGGCGACTGGTCCTAGATTGGTCTTCAGCTCTGTCTTGTCGATGAGACTCGGGTATTGTCGGGATATCTGGAATGAAAACATGGCTGGGCGAGTTAGTGAATGAAAAGCAAGGCCACAATCGCGAGCCTCACCGAGAAAAGTCAACATCAGGGCAGAGTAGCTTGGTGCCCATTGAAAATGCCACTGATAAGTCGAGCTATTACCAATAAACTGGAGTAAGTCCATCGAGAGTTTGGCGGTTCGTCTCATCAACTCTTCCTCGTCAGCGCGTGATGTTGGTTCAGAGCCCTGGCGGACTTTGCACAGAATATGGCCATATACGTTTAAAGTTGTGAAGGCCTTCTGTATACACAAACTCGTACGCTGAAATGAACAGGTATCAGCGCCTTGCACTGGCACAAGGTCAGCACATGAGGACCGTTAAAAGCGGAGAGAACCAAATTAACACGGAAAGGGGCAGGGTATCATACTAGCAAGCTCGCGGTCCCAGTAATGGGAGCAATCTCGGATTCGTCGTTCTGCGTCGTCGACCCATTCCAGGGGAGATGCTGTAGCGAGAGAAAGCGAATCAATCTCTGCTAGAAAGCCCCCTTGGTTATTCGGTTAGTACGGAAGAAACTGTGGGGGCTTTAAGGAAATCGTCTCACCACGCAATTGGACAAGCTCGATGATTGATATGTATCTGATGTCGGAGGACGTGGTAAGAGAGATACCAAGATACTCCCTCAAAGAAGCGTCATGAATGTGTGGCATCCGGGGCTGGTGGGCGGTGCCAAATGCGAGCTCGCGTTCAATATGATGTAAAATGAACCAGGTCCGCGCTTGTCTGATCAACTCATGCGCATCAGAAGTCGCCGCCGGTGTCTTCTTCACGAGCTGTCCCACGGCTTTGTCCAGCCCGAGAGTCGAAGCCATTTGAAGAGCATGGCCAAGAGCGAACCAGGATTCTTCCGAGTACGCTGCAAGAAGAATCATTGCCTGAACGCTCTCTACCATGGGAGGACTCTGGAAGAGACTTTCAGCTGCAAGACGGAGGGACTCTTGCCCTGCGGCGTCCCTCAACTTTTCCAGGGTATGTCTCGGGACACGGGCGATGCCTGCTTGAGTCTGGCTAAGCGCAATGAACAGGACCGTGATCAAACAAAACGGGGACCGCCTCCGCAGTGAGTCAAATGTATCTGCCAGAGGATCGAACATTGGAAGGAAGGGATTTGCGCCGGCGAAATATCTATTTGCGCAAGGGTCAGCTGCGACGAAACAAGACGCAGAGGAACGGATCTATTACAGAGCGTAGAGGTCCCTGGCGGAACGGCGGTCCTGGAATAATCTTGAAATAAAGTCCTCATCTCCCGGGGAGGAAGCAGGGAGCCCAATCCCACTGGGCGCTCCTTGAAGAGGAAGGCTTGGTGAAGCCGTTCCGCAGGCGGCATCACTCCTGAGACGAGGGCCGCCACCCCGAGCGCGATCTGACGAAGCTGCAGAGGCAGGGGGTGTCATTGCGTGAACTGCTGACAGTGGGGCATTCAATGTGATATCATGGATGCACCGCGTGTCTTCCTCGCCCTGAAGCAGGACGCCCTCATCCCAGAACCCGCTATCCTCAGCCATGTTGCCGACGTCGCCACTGTCACGTGTCATATTGTTCTCGTTGGAACCGACGCTTCTTCCGCCTGGCAACCCTTGGCCGGTTGGGGTCTCGGGATGATCCCGCCGCTCGCCGAGTGGCACAGCCGGCTGGCTGATGTCGCGATTCAGCCCAGATGACTCTAGCCGCAGCGTCTCAAGGGTGGGATCGTATATATTCCTCTGCGCTGACTTGACAATCTCGCGCATCTGGCTCTTCATCAACTGCAGTTCTTCTTCAAGGGCATCTATCCTGGCCGATCACAGCTGGTTAGTCCTTAATTTGGGGGGAATAACAAGGGCATCTTGGCAGCAAATTTACTTTCGCTTCTGTGCTCCGCCAGAGGCACCATCTGCAATATCTCGCTTCTCGACGAGATCAAAGATACATTGGACTCCGGCGTTGACACACCTAGGACAGGGGTCGTTGGGGTTGCCGTCACATCTCATCTTTTGTCGTCGGCATGTCCGACAAGCCTTGAGCCGCCGGGGAGGTGGCTCTGACGGGTCCAATGGTGGCTGTGGCATCTTTACCGTGTCGGAGTTATTGGGGGCGTTGAAGATGCTGAAGCTAGATCTTGGATCTGCTACAGACATTCCCCCCCCGGTGCTTCGGCTTGCGATTGATCACGTGCGATGCAAGATTTCTTTTGCTCGGATGTTCCGGCTCCGACCGGCGCCGGCGGGCCCCAGGTCGAACTCGATTAGCCTGAACTCTGTCCGGGTTCCTCTCTAGACCCTTGGTGAAAGATTCTGTTGCTTGGTACATAAACGAGGCCTCATCGTTGGTTGGAATTCTTGGCTCCGAATCTCGTCCCCCTTTTCTGTCCCCATTCTAAGCAAAATATCAAAATCGCAACAATGGCTGCATCTACCCAGCAAGATTATCCCGTTCTTTTTATCGGTGCGGTAAGTTACAACTTGGACGAGCCTCGGCCTCCTCTAACGAGATTATTCAGGGTAATATCACTTTCGGGAATGACAACGTGAGGTGGAACCATTCTCTTCGGATTGAGAGATGTCTCGGTGCCCAGCTCAATGTGGTCGGAATTGTTGACCCCTCTGCTGAGCGGGTCAACCAAGTCGTCGAGCAGAAGAGGCGTTCTGCAGCTGCAGCATGCTATGCTCGTGCTCGCCATTACAAGACGCTGGAGGAGGCGGCCCCTGATCTTGGGGAGCGGGGATGCAATCCCAGGCTCATCGTCATCGGTGCTCCGCCGCATTTCCGTGGCACCAAGCTGCCGGGCCGAAATCTCGAGGAGCAGGCGATTGCTGCGTTCGGCAAAGGGCCCTCCATCTTCTGTGAGAAGCCGGTCTCGACAGCGCTTGCGCATGAGTCGCTTCCGGTTGTGAAGCTTCTGAATGAGTCCGGGAACAGAGTCTCGATCGGCTATATGCTTCGGTATCTCCAAGTTGTTCAGAAAGCCATGTCAATCATCCGAGAGAACAAACTGACCATCATGTCCATCGCTGCACGGTACACATGTGCTTACTCCAAGATCAGAAAGGTCGACTGGTGGGACAAGTCGAAACAGTGCGGTCCAATCGTGGAGCAAGCTACGCATTTCTGCGACCTTTGCAGGTACCTCGG
>JABFEP010000691.1:0-24338 GCA_013618265.1 Fusarium albidum
AACTGAGGGTGAGGGAGGGCCGTGAGTGGGCGAGGCAGGGCTCAAGGTACTGGAAAGGTACCATTTGGCCACCGCCCGAATCAGAGAGAACCAGTGACGTTGGAGCGAAGGCGGAGAACCCGCAAGAATGCCCGTCGAAATGCTCGACGTGGCTGGGGCAGAAAGTCGAAAGAACTGACCTGGTACTCCGTACTTATGACGATGCAGGGCACTAGCGAGGCCCAGAGCGAACCTGAGTGGATGAGAGAAAAGGGTGCTGAGTCGTTGCTGAATCGTCACGGGTTTTGGATGCGCAAGACCGGGAGCTCGCTGTGCCTTCTTTCTCCGTAGAGGGGCAGATTTTAGTTTCTCGGGGCACTAGCTCTGATCTTGCAGAAGCCTGTGAAAGTTAATAAGCCGCCTATCCCTTTGGGTCGGACGGAAGGGAGAGAAGGGGTTGAACGGCAGAACGGGTATTATTAGACGAAGGGCGGAGAATGGAAATGGAAGAGGAGAGGATGGGGTTGCGGTGTTGCAAGGGAGCGAAGATTGAGGTTAGGTTGGGCTGTGCTTTTTTTCTTTCGGAAGACTGGACGGGATGGGGGATCTGACTGTAGGGGCCCTGGAGGTACTTTCCAGATATCTACCTAGGTAATGGAACTCAGCGCGAGGGTCCTGCCCGCCCGCTGCACCAGCGGGGCCCGGGGGTTAAGTGGAGGCTTCCGGTGAGCTGCTTGCTGGCTGGAGGTACGTGCAGTAATCCCTAGACTTGCTTGGCTGGGGCGGGTTCTCACAAGATTAGGTAGGCAGGCTGCCCGGGCAGTTTGTGCAAGAGTTAACAGATGATATAATTCAAAGCGCGAGCAACGACAAGGTTAAGAGCAAAAAGCTTCCTCAGCGCGGGCACAGGAGCACAAGGGCAGAGAGGAGAGATCGGACGGCTGCTCATGCGCTCGGGAACCGGTCTGCGATTGTCCTCGCGATTCAAGTACCGGACCGGGTCTGGGGGGCACCGGGAAGAACATCGTCCTGGTAACCTGATGAACGAACAAGCGACGGGAAGCCGGTTGCGAACATGGTTTCACGCCGCCGCCGCCTGCGCCAAATATAAAACCCAACAAAAACGCCAATTTCTACGGATGAGGATCACCCGTCCGTCGTCTTCACGTTCGAGACAGGAGGCAAGGCCAGGTAGGAAAACGGGAGCTGGGTCCCTCTCTCTCTCTCTCCCCCCCTTTGGCTGCCTCAGCCGGGCTAATCTCAACATACCTACAGGGGTCAAAGATCAAGGCTGGTCCGCTGGCCGGACGATGACGAAATTCCCGATAAGCGGGCGAATCTAATAAGCAACGAATTTGTTCGATTTCGAGGGACGACGACGACGCTGACGACGGCGTGGAATGAATTATGTCGTTACCTGGGCACGTTCCGCAGGCACCATTGCCGCGCGCCTTGGCACATACATCAAAGTCTTTGGAGTTGGAGACTTATCATCTAGAAACGCCATTTGTCGGGTTGCGACTCGGGATGGTGGACCCAAGGGGGCCAGACGACTGTTTGCGCCGCCGCCTAGAAGACGCCCCCAAGAAAAGCCAAGGCAATACTATTTTGCCCTAGATAGCCAGGGCATTTCCTCGCAGTTTGTCTATTAACTAAGTTGCCGTGGGGAAACGTTGCAGGCAGCAAACTTTGGGCAACAAGCATTCAGGCCACCAAAGCGAGCGGTAAGTCGCATCATCGTCATCCAAACTTCTTGAGGGGTCTAGGCAAATGAGATTAAAGTACGGAGAGGATACATTCGGAGACCTCATAGGCAATAGACCCGTCATGCAAAAGTTGAAGGTCAGGCGTGCTCATCCATATCCGTACCCCGTGATCAACGTATTCTTCTGCAAGAGAACCCCCCACACAGGAACCGGACAGCCACGACGACCCGGAACGATTCTTGAAAATCCAACGTTGGAACCTGCTGATCTCTGGATATGTCCAATGATATGCCGGAAGGGGACAACACGGCGGCGTCAAACACGTGCCTGCTGGACATACATATGCCCAGAAGCCTACCTATGCATGTTTCTAGTGACTGCCACCTAAAACAGACAAAGTGTTTATATGTCCTACGTATCGTAGTTGAACCGGTTTCCATCTCCATCGGCCAATGGTCAACCCGTATTGACTGCCAGTTTGACACCCGGCATCCGGGAAAGTGGGCGCACTTTCTGGGGTCACGGCACAGTCACCCCATCGACCCATGCTTGCCATTTGCCAGGATCGAGATCTCCTAGTGCCGGATCATAGCCTAGACTTAGTATGGAGAAGGCCTTGTCTTATTCTGACGACATGGCTTCATCAGGGGCTGATAGTAGACAGTTGGTTGGCAGGAGTGTTGCTGGCAGCTTGCATCGCCCTGGCGCTGTTTCGGTCTGTCGGACTTGATCCTTACTGGAGCATTATGATGCACCAGTCTGGGAGACTTCAAATCTCCGATTATCTTCTCTTTATTCATTCGCCACAGAGCTTGGGATGGGGGATATTAGTATCCTGTTCTGGTTTCTCCTGATAATAAAGTAGTTCTTGTGAGCAGAAGTAGTACAGAGTCTTGGAAATGGGACATGCGATGCCCAGAAATACTCTTGAGCCCTACAAAGCGGCCTCATCTTTTTAAGAAGACCATTCCCCCACTCATCTCCCCAGTCTCTGATGCCTAGGCTTCGATACGAGACAAATATTTGCCCACTTGATCCTAACAGGAACGAACCGTCAGACGTCCTACTTATACGAGAACCTTGCCACGCGAAGCCCATAGCTGGAGGAAACCATCTTTATTGCAAGCATTGGCCCCCAATACCCATATTATAGTACAAAGTCATGTTTCCTTCTATGCGTCGCTCATCCCTCAGGCGCTCTTGACCACCTTGTCGTCGTCGAACTCTATGTCAACAATCCCGTCCGCCTTGACCGCCTTGACCACCATGCCCTTGAAGTCAATCGGTAATCGGCGCTTCAGCTCGTCGGTGCACATCGTCAGGATCTTGATTCCCTGGCCAAGGGTGATGTCGGGGTGGTGGTGCTTGTCCAGAATAGACAGGCAGTAGTACCTGCAGCAAACGACATGTCAGCCTCAAACGTTTGGTTTACCAAAGCGCGGATTTCCATCATCTCCATAGGCCTCGCCTATGTCTCAAGACCGAGGGGCCTACATACTGTGCGTATCCATGCGCCGCATAGGGAACCTCCGCTAGGGCCGCTAGGTAGTCGAGCCAGTACAGAGACGGCTTGCCGGTGATGGGGTCGACGCCGCCCATCAGGAGGTTGACGTTGTAGGGCTTGCGGGATCGCAAGCTCGTGGCGAGCTCTCCGCGGACAAAGTGCGCCAGGCCGGAGGGAGATAGGTCGGACTCGTTGCGCATCGAATAGAGCTGGGCGTTCCGTTGGATGTACTCGGCGAATTGCACTGCGGGCAAGAGTCAGCTGGTGGTCACTCATCGCAGAGAAAGCGAGCCATGACCGCTCTCGCAGACTGTGTGCAAGCTAACCTGTGTCACCGGCTTCACCAGAGAATGCGAGCAGGGTGTGCTTGTTGAGAGCTCTGGTCTTGTCATCGGACGCCTTGAGGATGGTGGCGCCTCGCATCGCAGCCTTGGACGCTGCGATGATGGTGAAGTCCTTCCCGGTGATTCCCAGCAGTACCTCCCTACACGAGATTGGTCAGCGGCCGTCATAGGTCTAGCTTGAGCTTGGGAAGAGCTCACATATTGGCGGATTTTTTTTAAGACTTGCGGTGGGGGAGTTGTTGAAGTGGTTGTGGAGGGGATGCAGTGTATTGGCTTTCCAGGTGAGGTCCAGCAGCAACCAAGTAAGCTCCCGTTGTTAGGCTGTAGGCGCTGCGCGTCAACGGCCCAGGAGCTTTCCCGCCTTGGAGCATTGTGCCCCTCCTCACCGCTGAGCCCGGAAAAACCTGGACCCAGCCCTCAGCTTCTGATTGGCTGTGTAGGATTTCTAAACAGCAAGCAGATTTTCCGAGTTCCACTATACAACTTTTTTTTTTTTGAGCCAGAAATTTATCGTCCTGAGGCTGGACGTGAAAGTCGTGAGCAAGCAGCCAAACTCCGCGGCGTCGCCACCATGTCGTCCTTCTTTACGGTTCCAGGATCCCACAAGAAGCGCAAGCGCACAGAGGGCCCGGAACCTCCAAAGAAGAGGATTGCCGCTTCAAAATCATCAGGAAAGGCATCCTCCAAGGCAGCCGGCCCCACCAAGAAACGAGTCGAGCGAGACGACGAGTCCATCTCTGGGAGCGATTCCGACGATGATGACGAGAGCTACGACAGCGTCTCGAACGCAAGCGATGCGGTAGAGGAGGACGAGTCGGAAGACGAGTCGGAGGATGAGGGAGAGACGGCCGCCGAGCGGAGACTGCGGCTTGCCGAGCGATATCTCGAGAATGTCAAGGAGCACGTGGACGAAGCTGGATTCGATGCGGCCGACATTGACAGGGACCTGATCGCAGAGCGACTGCAGGAGGACGTTGCCGAGACCAAGGGCCGTGTGTACCGCCAATTGGCCTCGGAATTGGCCATAGACAAGGCCTCCCGGACCTTGTTCCGAAGCAACACCAACACGGTCACCTCCATCGCCGCATGCGCGCCCTACATCTACACGACGACAAAAGACCTATACGTACAGAAGTGGAAGACGCAGGATCTTCCCCAACACCAATACCCCCAGACGACGAGGCGGAAACCAAAGAAGGCCCCGGCTCCCCCGAGGAAGCGGCCCGAGCTGGAGACGTGGTTGAAGGGGAGCACGACCAAGTCAAAGGACAAGAACTACCAGCGCCACACCGACCGGATCCTAGCAATCGCCGCCTCCCCCGACGGCAAGTACGTGGCGACGGGAGGCGCGGACCGCAAGCTCATCATCTACGACGCACCCACCCTCAAGCCGCTCAAGGTCTTCACCCACCACCGCGACGCCGTGACCGGCCTCGCGTTCCGCAGGGGCACGAACCAGCTGTACTCGTGCTCCAAGGACCGCACGGTCAAGGTGTGGAGCTTGGACGAGATGGCCTACGTGGAGACGCTTTTTGGCCACCAGGACGAGGTGCTCGACATCGACGCCCTCACGCAGGAGCGCTGCGTCAGCGTCGGCGCGCGGGACCGCACCGCCCGCCTCTGGAAGGTGGCCGAGGAGACGCAGCTCGTCTTCCGCGGCGGCGCCGTGGACAAGAAGCTCCGGCCGGGGGTCAACCCGCGCTCGCTCCTCCACGAGGGCAGCATGGACCGCGTTGCCATGATCGACGACGACCTGTTCGTCACGGGCAGCAACAACGGCGCGCTCGCCCTGTGGAGCGTCCAGAAGAAGAAGCCCGTCTACATCGAGCCCATCGCGCACGGCGTCGACCCGCCCCTGGACCCCGACGAGGCGTCGGCCGAGCAGCAGCCAGACCCCAAGGTCGTCCCTCACCCGACACCCCGCTGGATCACCGCCATCAAGACCATCCCCTTCTCCGACGTCATCTTCACGGGGAGCTGGGACGGGCACATCCGTGTGTGGCAGCTGAGCGAGGACAAGCGCAAGATTGAGCCGCGCGGCGTCCTCTCTACGCCCGAGAACGAGCATCAGCCCGACGAGAGCGGCACCACGCGGGGCCCCATCGCGGGCGTCGTCAACGACATTGCCCTTTTTGAGCGCGGCGATCGGGGCAGGGACGGCCTGTGCGTCGTCGCAGCCGTCGGGGGAGAGCACCGGTTAGGCAGATGGAACCCTCGGGCCAAGGCGGGACGGAATGGCGGTGTCGTGTTTGAGGTCCCGAGGATACAGCGGCCCATGGCCAACGGCGCGCATGAGAGCTCGGATGACCAGGAAGAGAGTGATGAATGAGAAGCGTAATAGACAGAACCATGAACCCACCCACTCAATAGACGTTGGCGGAGACCAAACACCCCACAAAACTTCATGTTGCATACCCGTCTTCTTATATCATCTTGTCGGTGTCATGATAGCTACACAGAGCAGATAGCCAGCCAACCATTTATGTACGCCTCGATGTACTTCTTGCAATCCAACAACTTCCTACTAGCCGTGGCCCCCCGATGAGGATCACGCTAAATATAATGCCATTTTCTTGTTATAGTTATCGAGGGATCAGAAAGAATTTCTGTAATTCATCAGTTGTCGTTTGCAAGTGGCTAACGCTAGAGGACGATCAAGCGGGGAATGAATGACCCGTATAATCTCTGCGGCGGCTCAGAAAGAGAGGTTGAATATCTTCATGTGCGAATAAGCAACCTGTCATTGAACGGTCTATGGCGAAAGCTCTTCACTCAGTCAAAACAACCGCACCGTGTTTCCTCCTCTCTTTGCTGAATCCCCCACGCTCCGATGCAAGTTTCCCCAACGCCCCAATGCCATGCAACGCAGACATTACCTGACATGGCCTTCTATGCATCCATCCCAACCAAGGTACTCAATAACAAGAGACAACAAAGACACAAACATTGTACTAACTCGGCTGGATATCCCCCGGAAGGTATTGCGCTTGTGTACTCGCTCCCCTGCGATGATTGCTCACAAGGTTAGATCGACGTTTCGGTCGATTCCGTCATATTGAGCGCCTCCCACCGAGGGCCCGTCGACTTCGATGCTGTCTATGATGTGCGGTTCTCGGTCGACGGAACGGGGCTTGAGGGCTACCCTCGGTGAAGGACTCGGGCGCGGAGCGCAGATGACAATCTCTGGCGAGCTGTATCGCCTCAAGGTGGAGGAGGTGTTGGCTAAGACGAGCGTCTTCGGCGGCTGCTTCTTCGGCGGCTGCTTCTTCGGCGCTTGCTTTTCAGCGAGCAGAGAATTCTGGTCGACGGTCAAGTCGACAGGCTCCCGCAATGCCTCTTTCAGGGGGGACGATGGTGCTGAATGAAATACTTCGATGGAACTGGACGTCTTAACGTCGCCATCGGGGCAATGATTCAACGGCTGGGCGGAATTCGTCCCTTCGTCTCTTTTTGGAGTGCGAGGTTGTGCTGGCGTCTCTGCAGACGTAAGTCGGAAATATGCTGACGTTCGTGGTGTCTGCTCAGGCACTTTAGTAGCCACATGCTCGACTCCGTTCGGCACGGGGCTTTTCGGCTTGGGATCGACTTGTGGTGTCTGCGGTGCCTCTGGGGGAACTCGAGGAGAAGATGCGGCCGCCCGCGAAGACCGAGCAGCCTCCTTAGCCGCTTTTCGCTTTCTCTTCACTTCCTTTTCTTTCTCTAATCTTTCGTGCTGTTCTCTCTGGAGCTTGAATAGGAGATCTCTGACCTTTGCACGAATCTCCGGGGGTCTAATGTCCCATTGCGTTTCCTCCTTGTGGAGCAGCTTGCGGACGGCTTCGTCCGGATCCTTGAGAAAATGCTCCATGTAGCCCAAGACAAACACACCACAATCGCAAAAGTTGTCCTGCAGGGGGATGTTTCTGGCCGTCATTCCACCAGGGGGGTCATCAATTTCGAGGCCCTTCTTGTCCTTCGCCTCCTCGACAAGGTATTCCCGTAGGCACTTGCAGGTTGGTGAATGTGCGGAACCCAGTGAGTCGAGAGTGATGATTCTTGGCTCGTCGAGGCTGAACCTTTGACTGCCACCAGTCGACTTTCGCTTGTTCGTTTTTGCTGGCTTGTTCGTTTTTGCTGGGAGTTCAGAAAAGCCGTTGACTGCGTGTTTGCTTCTGGTCGGCTTGGAAACCTCCTCATCGAGACGGATCGCGGCCATGTTCCGCTCGACGGGGGATAGTTTCGGAGATGTGGCTGTAACGCTGTCCTCGAGGACAATCGTCTCATGTTCACTTGGGGACTCTTTTGTCTGTGTTTCAGGCAGCAACTTGGGGGCATTGTAAATGATGACCAAATACCAGTGGGTATTCTCGTTGACCGGAACGACGATGTAGTCGTAGGAGAGAAGGTCGACTCTGGTAGTCCATGCCTTGACGCCGTCGTAGTTGATTTTGGCCCGATTCGACCGCAACTTCTCGAAGAAGAAGGTGTTGAAGATGTACACCTTGTCCATTATAGCAGGCCGCTCTGCCTCAACCTTGATCTGGAGGTGGCGAAGATAAAAGCTGATCAGGTTGTCGTTTAGGAACTCACCCTCATCCAATCTTGGAATATCATCCTTGTCAACGGTCGCCCGGTTCTTGCCAGTTGGAGGATACACCAAAGACGTGTGCCAGTCCTTGGCCCAAGTTGGATTTTGGAGAGTCCACCGATCAAGGCTTCTCTCGCGGAAGCGTGGTACTGGGGAAGACCTCCTTGTTTGTCGGGTCTCAGGTCCCTGGCTGCGAGTGATTGGAGCTACCTCCTCGATACTCTGGAGCTGAACCTCCTTTGCTGATTCGGAGGAGGCGCCTTGCATTCTATTCTTGAGTTTCGTGGGTCTTGGGTTGGTTGGTTCACCCTTGAAAGGATCCCTGAGCTCTGCAAGATCCTTGGGTTTGTGGGGCTTCTGCTCCGAGGGAGCAGACTGTCTAGCTTCGAGAGACCTGCGAGGATTATGTTTATCATATGACACCGCCGAATCCAAAGTACGTTTAAATATCCGCTCAAGGTCGTCACTGACAATGATTAGATGCTGGGCCTCATAACAAATGGGCCTGGCAAAAACAACTTACTGCGTTCCCTGTTCCTGCTGTTCAACGTGAAAGAGCCATTTGTGCATGAGAGTAGCTTGCGATGCGCTTTCAAGCTGCAACGCTAACAGGTGGGTACCATCCGTTGCTGAGCGCTTGATGACAAAGTACGGAGTCTTGGATGCTGCATGTTTGACAGAATTGATTGACCCAAGCTTGAGTTCAAGCCAGGGAAAACGGTCTGTCGCCGGCTTGCCATCCTGGAAAACCCTTGCAATCCCAGTTTCTAGATGGAATTTAACCTGCTTCTCTTGGGGATCGGAGGATAAATAACTGTATTTTCCCGAAGCAGCCCCAGTCACGGTCAAGGCAGGCAAGGGTGGCTCGTCCGAAGCCACACCAGGGTTTCGCGTGAGGGAGCGCGTTGCCTTGAAAACTGTGGGTGCAATATCTCCTCGTTGCTGGGGTCGCCTGGAAGGCTGGGTCATGAGCTTTGTAAAGTTGGTTGGTTTTTTGCCGACATCCCTTTCTCGATCCCAGGCCGACATCGAGAGCTCATCCTCGGAGTTGGCCCTGTATCTCTTCGAAGACGGTCGCTGGTATTGATCCGGCGCTGATCTCTTGGGTGGCGGAACAACGTCGGAAACGATGCGAACCGGTGGTGGCTCTAAGTCGTCGTCCCCGCCTCCCAAACAGTCCGGACTCGTACCGGTGTGCGGCGATGTCTGAGGGACGAGGTTGCGGTGCTTGATAGCCTGCGCATCGTCATTGTCCCGAAAGGAGGAGCCTGTTCTGTTGATCGGAGGTTTTCGTCTTTGCCGGTTGTTCCCTTTCACGGCCCCCCGAGCCTGGACGGTGCGGAACTCTGACATGCCGCTCGTAGCGGATGCATTCCTGCCAGTACTAGTGACGCTTGAGCCCTCGATCGTCTCTGCTTGGGAGCCACCTCGTGTTAAATCGTGTATCTGCGGTCTTGGCTCTTCGGTCGCATCTTCGTCGACATCCTCTCGAGTCGTTTTCGGGGGTTGGGGGCGGAAGTATTTTGACGTGAGCCCTCCAGAATGCGGGTCGGTCGTCTGCTTGGCGCGCTTGGCAGGTCGTTCATCGTGCGCTGCTTCATGGGCAGGCTTCGTTACGCTCATCAGGCTCGCACCCATGGAGCCCCTTGGTGTCTGGGAGGCGTTGAGCCGCTTCTGCTCACAAGAGTTAGTCACAGATTCCAGATGCGCGAAAAGAACGCGAGGGGCGCAACTGACCAGCCGGTGATTCATGGTTTTATCGGTACCCGGAGCGCTCCAAACAGTGTCAGCGGGGGCTTTGTATCCGGGGAGTGGTCGAAGGGCCTACCCATAGTCCGGGAAAGAGTTGGCGTGGTCGGAGTGGTAGCGGGCTAAGGGACTGTGGCCGTGTTAGAGCAGGGCTCGGCGAGCAGAAGAGGGTTGACAGTGGGGAGGGAGAGAGAAGAGTAATGCGTACTCCCATTGAGACTTTTTCCCCCTCTGATCCCTTGGAGTCGTTGTCTGAGCGTGGCCCTCCAGCTTTCCCGCCTGAGAATTCACGATGGGGAGGACTGCGTTCGGTTGGCGGTGATGGTCGCTGTCGGCGGTCGGAGCCCGTCTGGTGTGGACAAGTTGAGGAGCACCTCAGTGCAGCAGAAGCGCTGGATATGTTTGAGGAGGGGGACTCCTCATGGGCGCACGCAAATTTCGGCCAGGGCTGTTGAGTCGTGGAGAATGCGGTTGCGGATATCGGGTCCTTCTATGTCGAAGTTGGGATGAGACTGGGGGCTGTTGGAGGCAGCTTCCTGGTTAGTGGGGTTGGCCTTCTAAATTTTAGCGTGACCTAGTACTAGGTAGGTCTGTTGCTGGCGGACTCTCAGGACCGGAGTGGCCCAGGTGTTTCTCCCACCTCAGGGTCCGAACTGCTGGGAACTAGGGGCCAATTAACTTGCCTCTGAGGATGGAAACCTACGTCTCTCACAAATGATCTCTTATCTTGGTGACTGGTGTAAAGAATAGATCAATGGCCATTTAAATAACTCTCCCAGTAAAATTTTCGAGTTCAAACGCTAAAAGTTCAGCTGAACACAGACACCTCATCCACCAAAGGTACGTACAGAATAGGCTTTCCCGTCAGGCCCGTCTATGATCCTGAGGCGCAACCCCCACTGCAGAAGGCTGAGACGACGCCACAGCTCCCAATCCAGGGCAGCTCCAAAACGTGGCCAGTATCCAGCTGCCCAAGTTATCTGTTATCTACCTTAGTTACTTACATCTTCAACACCAAGGCGCGACATCACCACCGTCCGTCTTCAATTTCCCGATTCTTTGGGGTTTCTTTTTTTTTTCTAGGATATGCTGCAATAGCAGCCCTAACCAACTGCCCATCATGTACAACTCCCTCACCCGCATCCAGAATACATTTGGCTTCTTCACCACCGTCGCCTTTGTCGTCGCAGCCTTCATCGCCGCCTCGGACCTCATCACCCCTCGCACCCCCTCTGCCGGCCGCGTCGCGCCAACAAACGTCCAAGTGTAAGCGCCGCAATCCACCCAATTCCACAAAGATGCTTTCCCCCCTCTCTTTCGACTGACATGCGCCATCTGCGTCTTCCCTAGTGTCAAGGGCCGACCTCACTACTACAGCACAAAGAAGGAGGAGTACGCCATCATCAAGTTCTCCCTCGACGCCGACTTCTCGTCCCTCTTCACATGGAACACCAAGCAGCTCTTCGTCTATGTCACCGCCGAGTGGCCCGGCCCTGGCAATGCCACAAACGAGGCTGTCATCTGGGACTCGATCATCACGAACCCTAGCGCCGACCATCTACAGAACATTGGCCCCACTGCTATGAAGAAGCTTAAGCGCAGTGCCGAGGGAAAGTCTATTGACCCTAGCCGGTAAGACTTTCTCGCCTGTTCAAGAGACAACTGTGGATGACATGGGCTGACCATCTCAAGTGGCCTCCTCAAGCTCCGAAACCAGAAGCCCAAGTACCAGATCACACACCCCAGCGGCAATATCGCCGAGAAGGACGAAGTGGAGCTCAAGGTCCACTACAATGTTCAACCATGGGTCGGCCTCCTGACCTGGGACCAAGAGCAGGATATTGGCCTCTGGAAGAAGCTGTCTGGTGGCATAAGCGAAAAGTTCCAACTTCCTGCCCTGAAGACCAAGAAGAAGGATGCCCAGAAGAACAAGAGCCCCTAGAGAGGACTAGCTGTTGAGGCAGAGTCGTAGATCTATATAGCATGGAAAGGCGTTTCATGGACCTGTAATTATTCGAACGTTTCTTGCATTTGGGAGTTAGTGTTGGCTTAGACAATTGTGTTCGTGACTTCGTGATATAGGCATATCTAGCTTTTTTTGTCTATACTACATTTGTTCACGCCCGAAGCCTTTTCTAGCCTAGGTCTCTGGCAATCCACAACATGAGGTACATTTACAAATGCAACCAGGGTCAGCTCAACCAGATCCCGTCGGGCATCTAGCCTTGAGTCGGGTTGCCTGTAGCCGCTCCATTGCCCCCTCGACCACCACGTCGGCCACCACGCCCTCTTCCGCCTCGGCCACGGCCGTGTCCCCTACCACCACGCGATTGATCGAGGCTGGCGGGAGGTGGCACATTGCCGTACCTCTGCTCCTCGGGGCCGTTTGCTGCGTGGCTTCCGTCTGGTCCGGGAGGCCCATGCAGATTGCCGCGTCCACGCCCGCGTCCACGTCCGTTTGTTTGGGCTCCTCCCCTGCCTTGAGGCCCATACCCGTTGCCATCCTGGTCCTGAGGTGCTCCATCTGGCCCGTTGCGGTACACTAGTGTGCTGTGGACGAGATTAGGGGCACCTCCGCGGGCACCGTTGCCTCGACCCCGTCCCGGGGAGTTGCGTCCTGGCGAGTTTGTACCATTGAGAGCTCCTCGCCACCCGCCGCGCAGGGGGCCAGGTGCCGGCGCATCCCGGTACTGGGGCACACCGACATTTGAGTATGAGCCAGAGGCGGCGATGGGCCGTCGCTGTTGCGATTTGGTAGTGGTTGAGATGACTTGCTTGTTTGTGGTGTTCAGAACAGTGGAGGAGGCGACCGTCTGGCCGCGGAACATGGGCGCCCTCTCATTGAGCGTAGTCCCGCTCATGAAAGACGTGTCCCAAACGACATCCAAGAGGAGAGCCGTGGCTGTCCTGCTGATGCCGGCAACAGTTCCACGGGTGGCAATAGGGACTTTGCCAGAAGCAGCAACATAGGTGACCCGGTCACCCAAAACGAAATTCTGGTTGCCAAGCACCATCTCCGCATCTGATGGTTTCAGCAAAGCTGACCGAGGAACGCCACGCAACTTCTTAATGTCGGTCTCCTGGGATGCGGCATGGATCTGCTCTCCAACGCTCGCAAGGGCCTTGACGACCTCCGAATCGAGTTGCTCGGCCTCAAGGGGAACGCGCTCAAACTTGCCGGTCTCCTGCTTCTTGAGCCAAGCCACGATCTCCTTGACTCTCTGGGAGGCGACACTGGGGTCGTTCCACAGGTCGATTTCCAAAACCTCGCTCTTTTGCGGTTCCCTTTGGATGGCGGCGAAGAAGTCAGGGAAAGCAACCATGTAGTTTGCAATCAGCTCGATCGCCATGTTGCTAAACTCCCACCCAGTGTGAGACTTTCTCGAGTATCCCAAAACCTTGAGCTTTCGACCCTCAAACTTCAAGTTCAGGCCAAGATTCAGCCTCAACCCGGCCGAGTTGATGATTTGGTACGACGAAGTGATCTTGCTCAATACAAGAGGGTGAATGCCCAACTGCTTCGCGACGGCGAAAGAGGGAGTGTAAGGGTTGTTACGCTCGGCTTGGTAGATAATCTGCTTCGCAAAGTCCGGCTCCCTAGTCTTGAGCATGGACACGACAATTTCGGTCTTGTTGTCGGCATGGCCAGTGACCTCAAGGGGCCGCCCATAAGCATATTCACCAAGGAAGAACGCGCGAGTCTCTAGCGGGAACTCTTCTTGGATAGGCAGAGCGGCCTTCTCGATAAAGCGCTCGTCTTCGTTCACCACTTCGTCAACAATAGTCTGCGCAGCGTAGGTGCTCCTCAGGCTTGGGTTTTCGGCATACTCCTTGACCAGAGCGCCCTCTTCTGTCTTGGTGAGACCTTTGAGCATGTGGACGTATACCAGGCACTCCACCTGGCCAATCGTGATACCGAGCCGCTTTGCATGCCAGTTCTCAAGAAAGTCTGCTTCTTTGGCCCAGTCGGCAGCTTCTCTGTTGTTGTGATCCTTGGTCACAATATCCTTGCCATTCTCGGCTAGTTCATAGCTAAACAGTTCATCCTGGACCTTGATGACCTTGGCTTCCTGAAGGAAGGGATACCCCACGAAACAGCGCTGGCCGAGCTTCGCCTTCCATGTTTCGATCTTGGTGCGCAGTTCAGCGTCGGTCAGAGTGACCACAACACTTGGGTTTCTGCTATCCGCCTGGAAGACATTGATGCCATAGCCTTCAACAAGCTGGGCAGTGTAGGGGAGGGTATGCAGTGTTGGGAAGCCTGCCAAAGCCTCGACATTAAGCAAGGCACCGGTCGTCAGCCCCGAGAGATAGCCGAGACCCTCCATATCTGGAAGATCGAAGATATTTTCGATGCAGTGACAGGACTGGATCTCAGGGAAAACGCCAGGCAGGGGGGAGGGGTAGGTAAAGTCCGTCTCAGGCGAGTAGGTGAACTTCAGGGGGACGCCGAAACCATTTCGAGCCTTTTCCTCTGGTTCCAGCATATCGTTCTTGGTCGCCATAGCTGCCAGGAGGCGCTTCTCTTCGATGAACGGGATCTTGATAACGGCTTCCCAGTCCATCTTCTTGCCATTCATGTCCAGCTCAAAATCGCGAGGATAGAAGTCGATGATGGGGGATTCAGGACTTGTCATGAGATCATGATACACCACGGGGACAATCTTCTTGCTTCGATCTGGCAAGACGCCCATGAGCTGTTCGTACGGCAAGAAGGGCTGGCCTTTCTTGAAGTTGAAGTCTGCTCCAACACCCTTGACCACATCTGTACCCTCTTAGTAACAATGGACTGAGTATCCGAGAACTATAGTTCTTACCTGAAATCAAAGGAGCGTAGTGGTATCCGTAGAACCATGGCCAAGAGGCGATTCCTCGATAATAGTAGTACAAGACCCACTGCAGACCCTGCACGTAGTTCTCGCTCAAAGCGACGAGCTCCTTGTCGTACTTCTCAGGAGCCCACTCCGCGAACTTTTGGAGGTAATACTTTGTCTTCCAGCCTTGGTACTTGTCCTGATACAGTTTCTCATAATGCTTCTGGGCGTCCTCAGGAGTGATGTCGACCACCAAGGCTCTGTCGTAGATCTTCATGACTCGGTACGCGGCAAGATTGCCTTCCTCTTCGTCGTCGTCGTCGTCGTCGTCGCCGCCGATCTTAGGTGGGAATGAGACAAGGAGGTGACGATGGCCCTCATCATCTTCTTTTGTCGACCATTGAAGATGCATCGCATCAGCCAAATCCTGGGCAAATTTGCGATCGGCAGCCTTGAGGCTACTGCCTAGATCCAAAGGCTGATCAGAGCGTTTTGAGATGTAGGGACGGATCTTTTGCTTCCACAGATCTCGTTGAACAGAAGTGATGACAAGGCTGTTTCCCTTGGCTGCTTTCTCAAGACCGCCCCTGTTGGCCAGCGTCTTCTCCATCTGCTTCGAAGCAAACCACTTTTCATCCGATACATCATCCTCGAATGAATCGATCTCTGTTTTCGAGAGCTCGCCGAGTAGGCGCTGCAGCCGGTCCATGTTGATGACGCCATCCTCGTTGATGTATCCATTGCCCTTTGGAAGGATAGCCTTGTAGATCCTAAACATTTTCGCCAATGCTCCCTCGTTAATATGCAGTCCCGGTAAATTAGGCAAAAAATCGTTTCCGACAAAGAATCCCATCAAAATGAAATCGTCAATGACTCTTTCCAGATTGAATGGAAAGCTGAGAACGCCCTCTTCTTGCAACTCCTGGAACTCCATCTCAAGATACTCGCGCACGATGCAGAGGTGAAGCAGATAGAAGTTCTGATGCTCAAGCTCCTTGGACTTGGTCTTGGATGCGCGGCCGAATGTCACCTCCTCTCGGAGGAGACAGAAATGGGGATCATGGCTCAGCAGACCCAGCATGATCAAGTCGGCATCGAGACCGTATAGACAGTGTCGCACGTTGGGGTTGTAGTTGGGCTGAGCCTTGGCATTCCGGATATATTCCATGATCTTGTGTTCTCCCTCACCAGGGACCTCATGGCCAGACAGCACAATCTCGCATCCCTGCCAGTCGGTGTCCTCGGATACCTTCTTATTGACAAAGTATCGCAGCTGCTGTGATAGCTTCGCCATGAATTCGGTTCCTATGGCTTGTCAGATGACGACGTTTCATTCTCCGGGGATATGGGCATACCTGGGGTGATGCAGTTGCTGTCAAAGGGCTCCTCCTTAGGGAGCTCGACACCTTCGCTAATGGCCTTTTCACGGGCCTTTTCAGCATCGAGGGCGGTCCGGAAGCGCCGAGCACGCTGCTGATTCATCTTGGCTCGCGGCGCGACACCGTCGATGGCCATGAAGAAGAGCTGCTTAGGCTTGATCTTGCCAAACAGGTGCTCAATGTAGTTGAAAATGCGGATGAACATTTCCTCCTCACTTAAGCGAAAGGCGACATCCTCGCCAGCATCCTTGTGAGTGCAGTTATGAATGATGCCATTCATATCCAGCTAGGGTATGGTCAGCTTAGGACGAGGGGAGAGCATATCAGGACGTCGAACGTAGAGGCAGTCGAACTCGGGTATTCGATTCTCTGCGATGAGTTGAGAGATGGCGGGATAGCGCTCGGAGAGCCATCGGAAGAACTTGGGGACACTGCGACAAAGAGACGTGCGTCAGCTGGTGCGAGAGCCGGCATGTAAAACGGTCCAAGATAGACATACCCCATGGCGGACGGTGGTGGGCAATTCTCGGCCCACGAAACGGCTCAGAAGAGTTCGGAAAGCGAAGTGAACTGGGAGCTATACTCCAAGTCGCTCGTTGAGATGAGCGCAAAACGTACAAAATCCTGTCGCAAACCAGGCCCGGAAGACAAACAGTGATCCGACGCTGCGCTCAACAAGATGGAATGAGAACGATGATGGCAACCAAAGACAGAGTACAATGAAGAAATCCACCTCTAAAGCGACCGAAGAGAAATGGACGGTTCGCAAGTCTAAGAGGGGTTGAAATGGGGCGGTATTCGGGATAAGGTGGGAAGGCAAAAGGTGACGGTTGCGACTATCGTGTTGTCGTGACGATACTGCTGGGCCTGGAGAGAGTCGAGCGGTGGGGCTCGCTCGCCTTCCAGCTGATGGAGGGGCTCTAGGTCTCGGCGGCGTGAGTCAGCGCCAGAGGCGGCGGACCAGGAGGATGTACATACCCCTTCGAACCTAACTGTGGAAGGTATACAACCTACATTACAAGTGCTTATAGGTACCCTGGCTAGATAGGTAGGTACCTACCTACTGGGCAGCGTTCATGAGCCGTGGTCCGGACCTACCTAACTGCAACGCGACTGAGCCACACCATGGATCCGTGACCCCACATTATATGTGGCGGGTGCTCTGTTTCGATCCCTTGAACTGGGCGGTGCTTCCATCACTTTACGCGCGAGGACGCGTTAAACCACTCCGTACTTTTCAGCCTTCTTTGTGCGACCGGGCTACTCCAATCCGCAGCCGCCTTGCATCGCCAACAAAAACACCACACTCCTCCCCACGCTCTCAATTTCCGTTTACTCGCGTCTTTCTAAAAGCACCCCCAGACAAAGCTTCTGCACCAAGCAAGCCAAGCCCATCATGGCGCCTGCTCAGTCTACAGAGCGCGACATGGACGGTAAGTTTGCGGCCAGCCTTGCATCCATGGTCACCATGGGTAGGAAGCCGCAGCATTCAGAACATGGCTTGCTAACCTGATTGATAGTTGACATGGCCCACGACGAGGAGGATGACCAAGGCGAGCGCCTGATCAATGAAGGTACAGGCGCCTCGCCATCTGGCTGCGGCCGCCTACCAGCCTGCTGACCATCTTCACAGAGTACAAGACATGGAAGAAGAACAGCCCCTTCTTGTACGACATGATTCTTGGGCAAGTCACTTTAATTCTGATGCCACGATTGACTCGCTCCCTAACATGTGTCATTCCAGCACGGCCCTGACCTGGCCCACCCTCACAGTGCAGTGGTTCCCCGATGTCAAGGAGCCTGAAGGCAAGAATTATCGAATTCACCGGCTGCTGCTCGGCACTCACACATCGGATGAGAGCTCCAACTTTGTTCAGATTGCCGACGTCCAGATTCCCAAGGCCGTGACGCCTAACCCTGATGACTATGACGACGAGCGTGGCGAGATTGGCGGGTACGGCAAGTCGGGCGACGTTGCTGCCATCAAGTGCGACATTGTCCAGAAGATTGAGCATCCTGGTGAGGTAAACAAGGCTCGATACCAACCTCAGAACCCCGACATCATTGCTACTCTCTGCGTGGATGGCAAGATCCTCATCTTTGACCGGACGAAACACTCACTCCTACCCACCTCCCTCGGCAAGGTCAATGCCCAGATCGAACTGGTTGGGCACAAGGCGGAGGGCTTTGGCCTCAACTGGAACCCCCACGAGGCAGGCTGCCTGGCCTCGGGTAGCGAGGACACCACGATGTGTCTTTGGTACGTTTATCTGGCACCGACTGCTGGCGTCTGAAATAGTACTGACACACAGACAGGGACCTCAAGACCCTCAAGGCAGACTCGAGAATTCTCAACCCCTCCCGCAAATATACTCATCACAGCCAAATCGTCAACGACGTCCAGTACCATCCCATCTCCAAGAACTTTATCGGCTCCGTGTCGGATGACCAGACCCTGCAGATCGTGGACGTACGGCACAGCGAGACCACCAAGGCCGCCGTGGTTGCCCGACGCGGCCACCTTGACGCGATCAACGCCCTAGCATTCAACCCCAACTCTGAAGTGCTAGTTGCCACGGCTTCGGCCGACAAGACGATCGGAATCTGGGATCTCCGAAACGTCAAGGAGAAGGTGCACACCTTGGAGGGCCACAACGACGCGGTCACATCCCTGGCCTGGCACCCCACTGAGGCGGGTATCCTGGGAAGTGCCAGCTACGATAGAAGGATCATCTTCTGGGATCTATCTCGGGTGGGCGCGGAGCAGCTTCCCGATGACCAGGACGACGGACCTCCTGAGCTGTACGTTTTGACCACCCCACTGGGGAAAATGATGGGAGAACACAACAGCTAACAGCTTCGCAGGCTATTCATGCACGGTGGCCATACCAACCACCTGGCTGACTTTAGCTGGAACCCCAATGAACCCTGGCTCGTAGCAAGTGCTGCGGAGGACAACCTGCTGCAGATCTGGAAGGTGGCCGAAGCCATCGTCGGTAAAGACGACGGCGAGCTGCCCGTCGATGAGCTCGACCGATAGGTGAGGTGGAAGTTCGTGGAGAAGTTCCGGTCTTCATAGGATGAGGAGACGCAGCAGCTCTGGAAGCGTTGGCAACAGGGGGGAGAGTTGCCAGCAGCGACGAGAAGCGATATATCCTAGTGTAAGACATACAAGAACCTAGATAGGTAGGTTTGGACCCAAGGTTAAGCTGGACCCAAAAGATTATTTTAATATTCTCTCGCACGGAGCTGTTTTTTTGCTTGTCGTCCTGGGCTCTGGTTGGTTCTGTTTCTATGTAGGGGTGGTTTAGGTCGCAAGTTGCGATGAGGCCTGGCACTGCTGGCCAGCTGGCCAGTTGACGACGGATGCACCCTGTTGCGCATCTCTGGTCCGTTTGCTATTGTTCGACCGCCCCCGCCTATTGTTGGAACTGACAATAGGAAAAAAAGCCCAGCATCAAACGCAGGGAGGGGGGGATGAATATTTTCTCCCGCTTCAATCGCCTCTCTCTCTTCCTTTCCGCCCCTCTCTCACTCTCTCACTCTTCTCCTTTTCTATCATACTCTCTGCTTGCCCTAACCTCACAACTCAGAACAAAAACAATATCCCCAGAAAGCAGCGCTTCGAGCACCCGTCGAATATCTGCTTCCACTCCGACCCCACCGCCACCTTTTTCCTAAGCCTCTCCTTCTACCACACTGCGCTCACTCTTGTTCCATCTTCTCATCATGGCCTCTAGCCAAGGGGACTCTCCGGGCAGCGCCCCAGGAATCCCCCCTGATGCCCATCAGTCAAATACCGGCATGCAGATGAACAACCAGGCTCTTCAAAACCCGTTCGTCGTGGTTCAGCAGCACGCCGGCATGCAGCAGCCAGGCGCGCAGAATCCCATCCATCCAAATGCCGGAATGCCCATCATCAACGCTGCTCATCAGAACATGGCTCCCGCCGCAGTCGACCCCCAGCAGATGATGGGTGCGAACCCCAACCCCATGAACATGGTCGGCAATCCCATGGCATTCCACCCCATGCACCATCACCACCACCAGGGGCAGCAGCCGGCCGCGCAGGACGCCATGAATGGACCCTATCCTTTCAGCTTTCGCTTCCCGATGAGCATGAACCCGGCAAACCTGATGATGCTGGCGCAACAGATGCAGGCCATGCAGGCGGGGGGGGCTCCGCCGAACTTTGCTGGATTCCTGCCCAACATGGGCCCCATGATGCAGCAGCAGGGCATGGCGATGAATGCCGCCCCGGGGAACCCGAACATGTTGATGCAGCACGGTATGCTGCCAATGAACATGATGAACGCGGTTCCAGGGGGTTCTCAACAACAACAAGTTCAGCAGCCTCAGCAGCAGCATCCTCCCCCTCATCACCACCATGCCCACCATCATCCTCACCATCACCACCATGCCCAGCACCATGCTCACCACCACCACCATGCTCACCCTCATCATCATCACCACCCTCAGGCTCACCAGCATCACCATCCTCAGGCGCACCAGCACCACCATCCTCAGCCTCACCAGCCTCACCAACATCAACAGCAGCAGCAGCCCTATCTGCTTCAGCTGCTTCATCAACCTCAGCATTCTCAAATCGTCCAGTATCTCAGCCAGAATGAAATGCAACGGGCCCTGCTCGACGCGTACGCCAACCCGGTGCCAGTTCGGCGCATAGACGAGACTTCGTCCGATGAGGACATGACGGACGACGAGCTCGCCGAGCCAGTGGGACGGGATGAAAACGCAGCCGAGCGACAGGCCCGCACGCAGTCGGACCTCGAGGCGTTCGGCCTCAGCGGCGATGAGCTCCTGACCATGCTCGAAGAGGACAACGAAGACTGCAAGAAGATGGTCAGCATCGCGGTCGAGGGGCAGCAGCGCAAGCTCAAGTTCTCTACCGACTATGTCATCGGACACTTTGGCGGGGACGACCCGTACGACATCGAGGCTCGCATGTCGCGGCTCAGCCTCAAGCACAGCAACTTGGACCTGGTCAGCGCTCTCTCGCAGAACCTCGAGCTCGCCATCGAGCTGGGCAAGCACCTCCGGCCCGAGGACGTGGCAAGCCTGTACGCCGCCTGCCCGGGGTTCCGGGCCGCCATCAGCGGTCACTTGCTGTCCAGCATCCGCACGTGGGTCGACCACAGGTCGCCCGAGGCCGGCAGGATCTTCTCGTGGCGGCTCTTCCGCAGCGTGCTCATCAAGGATCCCACGGGCCGCCAGTGGGCCGACGCCCCCCTTAACGGCATCCGCCAGCTCCAGGAAGGCGGCATCCCCAACAACAACGACGACGACGACGACGACGACGACAGTAACGATGAGAACAACAGCAATAACAACGAGAAGAACGACGACAACGTGCGGCTGGTCCCCGGTCTCAAGTACCTCCAGCTCGTTCTCGGGCGCGAACGCTGCTGCCGAGAGATCATGGCCATCATGGCGCGCATGGGGTTCCGCGTGCCCGACTCCATGTACAGCACCCTGATGCGGCTCTGGATCCTCATGGAGATCTCGACGACGACCCAGCGCAAGGCCCTGTTGCACAACCAGGACTACTTCACCGACGAGCACCTCTACAACGTGCAGTTCCTCGTGGTCAAGCTCACCATGCTCTTCAACCACCCTTACTTCGGCCCCCACTCGCTCGACATGGTCCACCTCATGCTCGGCCAGAGAGGCCTGTACCCGCTGTGGCAGTGTCTGACGTGCAAGAAGTACAGGTCCTACGACGAGGTGCTCGCCCTCAAGGTCCGCTACGACCAGGCGTTCCCCTTCCCCGGCTGGCAGAGACTCGTCCGGGGCAACAAGATCTTCGGCGTCCCCATCGGCCGGATCGGCCTCGGCCACGTCGAGGGCTGGGGCAAGGGCACCAGCCACCTGGCCCGCCCGGACGAGCTTGTCCCCAGGGAGGCCGTCCTGCGAGGGCTCAACCTCGACGCCCACATCCGCCACATGATGGTCTGGGGATACATCGACTTCGAGACGGGCGAGAACCTCGTCCCCACAGAGGACGAGATGTACGTCTCGGACGAGGAGGACACCCTCGCCAACGTCGACACCGTCGGCTTCTGGCAGCCCAAGCACGCCCTCAAGAAGCGCTGGGCCGACCTCTCTCCCGAGCAGCAGCAAGAGATCATGGACGAGGACAACGACGAGCACCTGCGCGCCCTGGCCTTTTGCAACCTCGACGACAACGACTCCGAGTACTACATCTGCAGGCCCAAAAATAACAAAAACAACTACTACGACGACGACGACGACTACGACGAAAGCAGCGAGTACGACCTCAACTGGGAGATCGACCGCGGGTACCGCATGCAGCCTCAGCCAAAGGAGCCCCAGCACACTGTGCCCCCCTTTGACGACCAAGAGGGCTGGGCGGCCCTCTCGGCAATGGCCCTCGGCGACGCCAAGCCCAGCGTCACCACAGCAGAGCTCCGACGCATCTACATATGGAGGGCTGGTCTGAGGAAGACTCGCGGTCCCGCAGGCCTTTGAAAAAAAAATCATGGCGCCTTTCCCCCCTTCAACAAGGAGGATTACTGCGTCTCCACGAGGGCTAGCTCCAGGCAGGAGGGACTCTTTGGACGCGCGTTGTGAAGAAACGTCGGGGATGACATGGGGAATTTGAGGGCCGTCAGTCATCGGTCTCTGGATGAGACGAGGGGTATATTTAATGACAAGAAAAGGGGCAAACCCGATACTTTTTTGGAAGAGTAGCGAAGCAAGTAGGCTCTCGCACTCGGCAAACTACCTAGCTAATCTGTTAAACTGTATCAATACATGTATGACTAGACACCACAGTCAACAAACCTAGGGCTTTATAGCATGCTTTCCTCCTTGCTCCTCCTGCTGCTTGGTTCTAACATGTCGTTTGTCGCTCACATTTAATTCACCTCCCTTCACACAGCAGCCATCGTGGTCTCGCCAAGAAACAAGTTCTAATACATCCTCGCTGCTGCCTAAACATACAGTCGTGCTCTTCGCCCCAGCTCTTCCACCTCTGTACGATGGTTTCCACCCTTCTAAAAGAAGACTCCCCTCTCTCCTCTGCAACAGGCCGCAAAAAATGCAGAAGCAACGGAACATGGAGTGACGGAAGAAACAAACAAGAAAGGACAGTGCACTTCTTGAACATACTGGAATATGCAACATCTGGCGATGACAGACAGACAGATAGACAGACAGACAGGGAAAGGGGTTTGCCCCAAAGATTACCTATCGACGATGGAGAAGGAAAAAGAGCGCAAGGAAAACTTCAACACAACAGCGGGGGAGAATAATAAGAAAAGAAAAACGATGACAACCTCCGACCTAGCCGTCCATCCCAGCCTTGTACCAATCCCGTCCCATCCAGGTCCTCGACAATCAACCAGCCAATCTAGAGTCCCCCCGCCCCTTTCTGTCCTCTTTCCCCTGAGATCCTTATCAACTGCCAACTCATCGGAATCAACAACGTGTACAACTGACATACTTTCCCCTTGTGATATACAGCAGAGGCCTTCCCTAGTATGACCTCGATAACGAAAAAAAGGACAGTCAAATTGGGACCAAGGGGACAAGAAGACAGAACCAGATTGACGAGAACCACCAGCTCCACCACCAGCAAGCAGCAAACAAAGATCCAGCCATCCTTTGTGAGATATATATTTCCCTTTTGACACACCCGACTCCTCCCGTCCACCGCCCCGAGCCATGTTTTTTCCTCCGTTTGGTGTTTCCGTGGCCACTCCATCCAGCTCCCCAGCTCCTGCGCGTCCCAAGTGAATAGAAAGGTTGAAAAGATGAAACAAAAAAGCAATGACTGCGAAAGAATAGCAGATCCAGATGCGAGATGAGATGAGGGGATTTATGAGGTGCAAGTAATAAGAGATGTAGAAGCAAATTCGTGTGAGAGAGATAATGAGGGTAAGAGAGAATGAACATGTAAAGAAGGGGGGAAATAGGGGCAGGGATGACAAGAGAGAAAAGCAGTTTGTCGGGTACCAAGTTGACACCGGCGAACTGGATATTTGAGTCACACACAAAGGCCAAGATATACCCTTACACTCCCCTTCGCTATGCACCCAACCCCCGAACCGATTTTCCAGCAATACCGCCTCCGTCCCGTGAAGGCCGGGGAGAGCGCATGGTGTAGTCTCCCGGCTCTCGTATGCCTCCCGTCTCAGCATGATCGAGAGGGGCACGAGGGGCCTCGTCGACGCTGCCCCCCCCCCAGGCCTTGTCAAAATGAAACAGACAGCGGCCCTCGGCGAGCAAAAGCCCCCGCCCGTACCGAATAGAC
>JABFEP010000692.1:0-26807 GCA_013618265.1 Fusarium albidum
CATCAGCAGGCTTCTCCTGAGTAGTGTCACATGGCTTGGACTCAGAGCCAGGGTTGACTGCGGGAGTGGACTTTGGCGTGTCGTTTTTGATAGGGGTTGACTCCTGAGGCTTGGAGCCGTTGAGGTTGGTATTGTTGTTTGTGTTCGCGTTGGTAGGGGCAGCCTTGCCATCGCTGGGCTTGTCCTGAGTGGTGTCACAGGGCTTGGTCTCAGAGCCGGGGTTGACTGAAGGAGTGGGCTTTGGCGTGTCGTTTTTGATTGGGGTTGACTCCTGAGGCTTGGAGCCGTTGAGGTTGGTATTGTTGTTTGTGTTTGTGTTGGCGTTAGTAGGAACGGTCTTTCCATCAGCAGGCTTCTCCTGAGAAGCGTCGTGAGGCTTGGCCTCGGAACCGGGGTTGGCTGCAGGAGTGGCCTTGGGCTTGGACTCTTGAGGGTTCGATTTGTTGACGTTGGTGTTGGTGTTGGTATTGGCATTGACGTTTGCTTGGGGAACTGCCGTGTCCTTGTTGGTACCGGCCTCGTCAGTGGACTTGGGTTTGGTAGACTGAGATGCGTCGCTTTTGTTGACGTTGTTGTTGTTGTTGTTGGCATTGTTGTTGACGTTGTTGTTGATGTTCTTGTTGATGAACGCGTCGCCACCCGTGTTACAATGCTCATCCGGACCAGTCTATACCACACGTTAGTACACCAAAACATATAACAAGCCACCAGAGATTACCAATGGTGCCCATGTCGTCACGGCCTGGAAAGCCGACTGGTTCTTTGGCGCCGCAACCATGAGGATCTTGTCGGCCGGGGCGTTGACCCAGGCGTTCTCCTCGTACAAGTACCAGTCGGGCCAGCTGGACCGGCTCACAAGTGTCGCGACCTCGAGCTCGCCGGAATCGAGCACGCGAGGCACCGGCAGCATGTACATCAACTTGGAAATATCCTCTGGGCCGTCCATGGGAAGCGGGTGGAGCTGAAAACTGTGTACAGCAGACGAGAGGCGTTTCGCAGTAACGATGGTCTTGTCCCAGTAGCCAGCCTTGTCGGTGTTTTTCCAGGTAAGTTTCTTTGCCGCATTCAACTGCAGGTCGATGCGCTGCTGTTTGAGGGCGCGGACTCGCAGCATGGGAAACACGGTGAGTTGGTGGATTGGCACTGGGGGAAGGTTATCCCGGACCTCGAGCCCGTTCTTGGTCGCCGTGGAGTGGATGGGATTGTTTGTAAGAGGTTCGGCCTTGGTCCCGACCGAGGCACCGGCCGTGTTGGTGATCAACTGGGCAGCCACGCCGGGCTTGTTGAGAGCCGACTCGAGAACGGGGTGCTCCTCCTTGACATTCGGCTTCTTGAACACGGACAGGGGGATAGTGGTGCCGTGACGCACGCGAGGCACCCAGGCTACAGGCTCGACAATGTACAGGTACCCCGTCAGCGAGTGGCCGTCGGCCTTGGCTGAAGCTTTAAGGTCTGGGATGACGATGCGCCGTGGGAGGTTGCCGAAGGCACCTGGTCTCATGCCAAAGACATTGCGAAGCTCGTCGGTGGAGAGGCCAAAGCCCTCGGGTTCTGCCAGAGGAGGCTTCACCTTTCCGAGCTTGTGGTCGTCATAGTCGATCGGCTCAGTCTTGGACCGGTCGACGTCGGCGAGACGTTTGGTGGGAGCCATTGTCGGGGCAAGATGGATGGGAATGAAAGTGTATGAGTTGTTGGAGCTGCTGTTGGTGGCTTTGGTGTGTGGAAAGCTGGGTTTTTATAGATTCACTTGGCAACCTCTGCTTTATATAATGGAGCCCCTCTCCGTCCTGAATGCATCTGTCACTTGTCAATGCATCCCCAGCTTTGTCGCCATACTCTCTTGGTGTCAGATCATGCACTGGAGGCCTATTGGGTAAATGCAAGAGTAGATATCAGGCATTGATCAGCAGAAATATTGGCTTCACCAGAGCTGAGTCCCTTTTCGGGGGACTGAGCCTGTCTATCGAGAGCTGAAGCAATAGACGCCGCAGTCATAGCCCGCTTGCATGGGTTCCCTCAGCGTTCAGATGGATTGGACTGGTGTCTGTGGTTCGATGCATGCAGGGTTGCTTGCTGACTGCAGACTGCAGAGGCTTGCTAGTGGTCCAGTGCGCGGGTAGGGGTTGTCTCCATGCGGCCAAGGCAATAGTCTTCAAGACCACTTCAGCTCGTGTTCTAGAGCTCTTTGGGCGATCAGTGCAATTCGGGGTCGTTCAGCAGCTGTTGGGAGTTAGATAGGGGTGCTCGGGTGCAAGACGGCTATCAACAGGGAGGAGCAGCACAGTCTCGAGCACAGTCTCGAGCAAGCTATTTCCGGAGAGGACCAATCAGACCACTGTTAAACGTGGAGAATGACTGGTCGGGGCCTGGACTGATCTGCCGATGCCTTGGCTTTGAACAGAAAGACTACTAGTTGGTCTACATTTTGCGCCTTCAGGGGCAGGTTTCCTGAGCCTGCCGAGTGACATGATACTCATCTAGTGGTCTTTTACATGGTGAGTTATAGGCTTTATCGTGTCCTTTATGGCTTCCATCAGGCCATGACTGCCACAAACTCTTTGCTCATCCGGAGGCCATTGTGAAGTCGGGGACCCTGTATGTGGCTGGGGAAGCAGAGCTTGTGGCACCTTTGACTCGAGAGATGATAGGTAAGATTGGAACAGGATCTGCTGCTGTACCTGCTCGATCACCCGATCTAGACACTGGTAAGGGCACGGCATTCGATGCCGAGACAACAGGGCCACACATGCAGTACCATGCCTGGCAGTAATATATACCCCAAGACCAACTGCCGGGCATAGATCTGCCAAGGGATAATAGCACGGGGTTTGCGGCTCATTGATGCCCGAGATTTCCGGCTGTGACGGATCCCGTGGTTTCCGCCGTCGACCACGAATCTCGGGGTGCGGCAAGTGTTATATTCCAAGGAAGTACAAGAATGGCATATAGACATCTTTGGGACTGATAGTACCGGGTACGTACTCTTTCTCTGCGGGCCCGAAGTGGCTGCATGCTTAGCAAGTAGACCACCATTCCATAAACTGTAGGTGGAATAGATCACCAAGATTATCAATAAGGCCCGGAAGACAACCCTGCAACAGTCGAGGTGACGAGTGCAGCCACGATCAGAACAGAGAGTTTTTTTAGATACAGCATGAGATAGTGATGCTTTGCCCTTGGTTGCGATCGGGAGCTGACGTCGTGTGCCTAAAAGTCCGATCATCTAGATCTACCCGGTGGTCGTTGGTGGTCATAATCTTGGCACTTCTCTCAACCTGTCGAGCATCGGCCCGGGGCCTACCAGAGACGCACCCGGCATAGACGAGCTTAGAAATCCCTCGTCAGGCATAAATCTCTGCCTAGATGGTTAATGACTCATGTCTTGCCGCCTGCAGAGATCCCAGAAGATGCGGAGAGTCCCGGTGGGTTAACTTGTAAAGTTGTACCGAACAACGGGCCCCTGATCAGACGTCCACGGGTCCGTTACAACGACAAAAGGGACAGGAGGGATTCCCCAGCTTCGAGCACCCTGACGAGCCCGGCTGAGAACGCACCTCTGCATAATAGGCTCGTAAACCGTCCCAGTCTAAACGAGAACGAGGCCATCCCTCGTATTCCAACGGTTTCTCGTACCTTGTGGCCCACTTCAGACTAATACGACAGCCATTACTGGCTGATGCAGCGTTAGTGGACCGGAAGCTGCAGTCACTCGGGGTTGCGGGAGCCGCGGACGCCATTTTCGTTGCTCAAGAGGCCGAATGTTTTGCAAAGAATATCGGAAATTTACAGGGGTCAAGTAATCCAGCCAGTCTACTGCCGATCGCTGGTCGATCTCCCGTTTCATCGCGAATCCTGTGACGATTGCGATGCAATGCAATGCAGCTCCAAGTTGTAGGACGATGCCGTATGAGCCTTGCCATTAGATTAACAAGACAGACGAATATGAATGTACCTGTCCAGTGACTACAGCCGTGGTAAAGCTATATATTCTGCCAGTCTTCCACAACAACGCCTCTTGAGCAACTCCTACACTTGCCTTTGTTTCCTCGTACCAGATACACCATGGCCTCTCAGCAAGCTGGAGCTTCACTAGACTCTATGTCTACTACACTAGAACTTCGTCCATTTCTCTATGCTGCGTTGGCCATCGTCCTGGCCATCGTGCCCTTCGCCCGGCTTCTGGCCAAGCCTGACGATAGAATCCCGTACCTCAACCCGCCCAACCGGTTTGAATTCCTCGGCAGACAGCGACGGCTAGAGTTTGCGACCAACGCGACAAGAATGCTGGAGCGCGGCCGGCAACTCTTCCCGGGCCGAGCATACAAGATGTTGACCGACATGGGCGAGGTTGTCATTCTCCCGGGCCACTTTGCCCACGACATTCGCAACGAACCGGGGCTCGACTTTGGCAAAGTAATCACCGAGGACTTTCACACGCACTTGCCCGGTTTTGAAGCGTTCCGGAGCGACAAGGGAACTGGACAGCTTTCAACAGTTGTTGTCAAGAAGCAATTGACCAAGATGCTGAGTAAGTCATGGCACTGATCGACACTCTTGGCCAGATAAATTGACCAGACTCGATGTCTAGATCAGGTCACCCAGCCGCTGTCGGCAGAGGCCGACCATGCCATCAAGCTTCACTTTGGGACCTCGACTGGTGAGTGCTGCTCTCATGCCTTGGATATTGGCTGACCATCATCTAGAGTGGCGAGAACACGTCCTCAGTCAAGAGATTGTGGATGTCATCGCGCGTCTGTCATCTCGTGTCTTTCTCGGACCCGAGATCTGCCGCAATGACGAATGGCTGAGCATCACGACCGAGTACACGGTCGACAGCTTCATCGCTGCCGACTATCTCAGGACGTTCCCCGGGTGGGCGCGCAACCTCGTCCACTGGTTCCTCCCGGCCTGCAAGAAGCTGCGCAGCCAGGTGGCAAAGACGAGGTCGATAATCGAGCCAGTCATTAAAAAGAGGAGGGAACAAGCCCGCCAGTCCAATGGCGTCCCGTTCAATGACGCCCTTGGATGGATGGAGGAGGAAGCTGAGGGGAGACCGTACGATGCTGCCGCTGCCCAACTCGGCATGTCTGCTGCAGCGATTCACACCACGACGGATCTGCTGTGCGAAACCATGCTCAACATCGCCCTTCATCCGGAACTGTTTAACGAGCTGCGCGATGAGATAGCACGTGTTCTACGCAGTCAAGGTTGGAAGAAGACGGCTCTCTACAGCATGAAACTTCTCGACAGCGTCATCAAGGAGTCCCAGCGGTTGAGACCTTCGGGGAGTCGTAAGTATGCCTCTTCTGATGAGCAGCCCGTGCTTACTCTCGTGCAGTCTTCATGACCCGTATGGCAGTCAAACATGTCCCGTTGCCCGACGGCTCGGTTCTCCAACCGGGCCAGCGCTGCGGCGTCGACATGTCGCAGATGCACGATCCCGCCAACTACGACAACCCAACCGAGTTTGACGCCCACCGGTTCGAGCGCATGCGTGGCCAGGCAGGACTCGACAGCAAGGCCCACCTCGTCAGTACGGGGCCGGCTCATCTTGGCTTCGGCCACGGCCAGCACGCCTGCCCCGGCCGGTTCTTTGCCGCCAACGAGATAAAGGTGGCGCTGTGTCATCTGCTCGTCAAGTATGACTGGAGGCTGGCGCCGGGGTGTGAGCCCAAGAGGACGGAGAGTGGCTTCGCTTGGGGATTTGATGTCTCGACGAGGATGATGATCCGGAGACGTGAGTGCTGCGAGGTGGATATCGATGGTATCTGATGTTGGATGTTGGGAGGATTGAAATGCTATAGGTTGGGAATTTGAAGAGTGGTTTGATAACTTAACTGAGGCAAGCACATGATGACCTTGGCTGCTGAGACACCCCTTTTCGAGCATGGTACATCCTGCGGCATATTTTATAGATATTGCGGTATGGAACTGCCTGCTGTTATGAGCCTGGCACAATCAAGCGGCAGTCGGTCCTCGGATCCCGTGAATCCCGTCTCCGAAGCCACCGGACCCTCAAATCCTCCGCCGCCCCTATTTAAGCGTTTTACGATTTGCGACTCCGATGCCGAATAAGTGCTGTAAAAGTCTCTGCCGTCTTTTCTTTCCCCACCTCGCCCAATTCCGACCCTTGATCAAGTGTCTGACAGCATCTTAGCCAGGACCAGGTCATGACTGACGACGACGAAAATAACACGGGCTCACCACGGGATCAGTCGGCCACTTCTTTTGCAAAACGAGCCGTAGGTAGTATTTGCTCTCAAGAATCCCTGTAGCTAACCTCGTCCAGTGTGAGAGCTGCCGTATTCGTAAGGTATATACACATGCATGACCTGTCCGAAAGAGGTCATTCCAGCGTAACTTGCCTTGACTAACATTTGTAGATCCGCTGTGATAGAAAGTCTCCCTGCTCCCACTGCTCTCAAGCCGGCATCCCGTGCACCCATGCCGTCCCGAAGCCCAAGGCGAAGCGGACCCGGATTCTCTTGTCCACCCAGTAGTGAGTCCGCCGTCTTGGACAGTTGACCACCACCTTTGTATCTCTGCTAAGCGCATGCCTGCCACTCCCAGCGAAAGAAAGATTGATATAATCGATAACCGACTAAAAGAAGTGACTCAACTGCTTCAAAGCCTCCAGACAAATGAGCGGCGCCAGCTCTCCCAACCTGTACAGGCTGAAGAAAAGACGGCTCAGCAGCCATCAGCAGCGTCGACGCCTTTCGGCCATGTTGTCCAACGGACCTCGGATAGCCCAGTGGTCCTGGGGGAATCATCCCTCGCCAGCCACTCCCTGTTTGCCAACGACTACCTTCGAAATGCCATCAGCACCAGGACACCGGGTCCAGGGCTCGAGATGGATCAAGTGCTCGATTCCCTACAGCACATTGTCAATGGTATGAAGCAGCAGAGCACGGCAACTGAAATGACGTATCCCAATGCCATACCGGTCATGCGTCCCTCTCTTGGCGATTGCCAGCTGCCGCCTATAGAAAGGACGGCGGCCATTGTACGCGAACACAAGAGTACGTCATCAAGTGCTCGGTTTCCTATCTTGCTGACGCGACTTGCAGCCGACATGTCCCCAGGCGTCGCATGGATGCACGAGCTCTGCCCCACGGAACGCCTGTCAAGCCTCTGTCTCAGCATCTACTTCTCCGAGGACTTTTCACACGCCGAATTCATCATCACGAATGCCTATCTCATGTCCCTGTTTCAAGACCACGCGAACCGCGTTCCCGACCAGCGGACCGAGACCTTATCGTTCGCACACATGTGCCGTGTAAACCTCGAGACGGCCCTTGGAAGCCTTCCTCTGCAGCTGCCTGCCAACAAAAGCATGATACTTGCGCTTGTCATAGGTGTGCGTGGCTTACCCTTTGAACCCATGTGTGCTATACTAATCAGGTAGTTAGGCTTTTTACGGTATCGAGGTGTCTAAACCCTCTATATCCTGGAGTCTGACGTCCAAGGCCTCTGAACTTTGCCACACGCTCGGTTTCCACCGTCCTTGGGATGAAAAAACTCAGAGTCTGACTGATATAAGACACCAGCAACTGCTCTTCTGGTGCGTATACTCTATCGACAAGAGCCTGTCGCTGCGTCTGGGACGCGCCTCGACGATCCCAGACTGGGACATTGGCGTCCCCATCCCGACCATGGAGGACTTCCGCTCCAGTCCGCTGCTCGCAACGCTTTCTCTGTCCATCCCAACTGTCAAGTGCCAGGGGAGCATCTACGAGATGCTGTACAGTCCCGAGTCCTTCACTCAGCCGGACCATGTGCGCAAGTCACGAGCCGACAGCCTCGCGAGCAAACTAAACACCATCCGGGCCGAAGCTGCCGACATTAACGTGCGTCTAGTCCTTTTACCAGATGCTTGAGCTAACCAGCCCCCAGTTGAAATGGATAGACGCGGCAAGTGACAGGATTGGCAGTGACTTTGCAAACTTTATAGCCCTGTCTGATGACGTGGTCCGCCTCTCTCTCCTGACGCTTGTATATCGAGCGAGTCCACCGCCGGCTGGGTGCTCAACTCCTTTTATCCCAGAGTGTGTCGAGGCCGCGAGGGCAACTCTTGAGCGGCACCAGGACTGCATGGCCCTCATGGGGGATACTCACTCGGTGTTTTTTCCAATCTACCTCAATTGGTGAGCACAATTGGCTTCTGTAGATAGAACAGTTGCTAACGTTCGTCCAGGAGTTTACTATTCACTCCCTTTATCCCATTTATAGTCCTCTTCTGTCAAGCCATCGATAGTCAAGAGCAGACAGATCTCGAGTGTCTCCGCAGCTTCACATCCTCCATGGAATGTGCCCCAGCAGTCTCTGAAGCAGGCGCCAAGATGCTGCGGCTCTTCCAAGTCCTCGGGAGCGTGGCAAACCGGTACATCGAGGCATGCGCCTCTGCACCGTTGGCGGATGACATGCACGCGACGGCCGAGCTGAACATGTACATTGCCGAGTTGGGCTTGCCAGTGTCCTTACCGGATGTACATCAGCGGTCAGTCGAGATGGGTCATGGTGGGGATTCGGCTAGTATCATGGCGGAGTCGGGGCAGAGGACCGGGGTGGGCAACACGGCTCAGCTGCAGGAGTGGTTCAATAGCAACTATCAGATGATGGGGTTGATGGAGGATCCGAGTTTTGTGTTTGATGAGCAGCATCATTAGAGAGCTATGCGTTGCAATGTGTCATGGAGAGCGTGTCTGTAACTCTATATTGATGAGATGAGACTGTCCCTTCTCCGCCCAAGGGAAAACTTCTTTTGATGCCAAGGTGTTTCCTATTCGGATGGGATCCACGTCATTAGAATCAGTGTCAGCTAGACCCATCTCTATGTATACTGTCCATGAGATGCTGACCCCGTGTGTCGGGTTCCGTGGACTCCGCTACCCCGTCGGGCTCCGTTTGCATCAAGGAACAAAGACAAGTCCCAAGATCACCAAGATCGCCAAGACGTTAAATTAAGCATAAAGCCCAGTCTAAATCAATGGCCTCTCGGCCGCCGGAACCTGCGGATTTTTGCGTCATCGGCGGGCGTTCCGGGTTCCAGAGAGTCCGGCCCCCTTATCCAATTTCTCGGGACCGCTGGGGAGTCGTCGTCTGCCATGCCCGAAGAAATTCTTGCAACCTTGAATTAGTGTTTATAAAACATGCCACGTCGTTCAGTCTCTCCTTGAATCCCCACGCTTCTTCACAGTCCTTGCCTTGCCATCATTACTTCAACATGCCTAGCCACGGCCGGGACGAGATTCCCATCCAACCACCCCAATCCTCGACAACCTCCCACTCGACCATGACAGTCACAGAGCAGCCCTTAGAGCCCGACCATGAAGACGCAGAGACTCGCATGAATACCGAAATCCTCCAGCTCGCCCGACGCTACACTACAGCCTCTCACGCTACAGGCTCGGGCCCCCTCTTCCCTACCAGGGCAGATGGACCACTCGACCCAAGTAGTCCCAACTTCAACGCCAGGAAGTGGGCGAGGGCGTTCTACGACGCGCGCACCGACGTTTCCAACGGTGCTCCCCCTCGCACCACCGGGATCGCCTTCAAGAACCTTAGTGTGTACGGTTTCGGCACCGACACCGACTTCCAAAAGACGGTTGGGAACGTTGCCCTCGAGGGTATCAGCATCATCAAGAGGCTCCTCAGACAAGAGGAACAGCGTGTGGACATCCTCCATGGGCTCGAGGGCGTTCTGCACAAGGGAGAGATGCTCGCTGTACTGGGACCCCCTGGATCTGGCTGTTCAACACTGTTGCGCACCATAGCAGGGGATACACACGGGTTCCACGTCAGCGACGACTCCATCATCAACTACCAGGGAGTGCAGCCTTGTCAAATGCAGAATGAGTTCCGCGGCGAAGCCATCTACACCGCCGAGGTCGATAGCCATTACCCTCAGATCACCGTCGGCGACACCCTCTACTTTGCAGCTCGCGCCCGCTGCCCCAAGGTCATCCCCCAAGGCCTAACCCGGCATGAATACGCAGAGCATCTGCGCGATGTCATGATGGCCATGTTTGGTATATCTCACACGATCAATACCAGAGTCGGCAACGACTTTATCCGGGGCGTCAGCGGCGGCGAGAGAAAGAGGGTCACCATCGCCGAGGCTGCTCTGAGTTACTCGCCGCTGCAGTGCTGGGACAACAGCACTAGGGGTCTCGATAGTGCGAATGCCCTCGAGTTTTGCAGAACCATCCGTACCCAGACGGACATTCTAGGTTCAACAGCCTGCGTTGCAATCTACCAGGCGTCGCAGGATGCATACGACGTACGTTCCATGATACCTCGACTCTGACAAGATACTGACTCATTCTAGGTCTTTGACAAGGTCATTGTTCTCTACGAGGGACGACAAATCTTCTTTGGCAAGACCGACGACGCCCGCGCCTACTTTGAAGGCCTCGGCTTCATCTGCCCCGACCGCCAGACCACAGCCGATTTCCTCACCTCCATGACAAGTTCCCAGGAACGGATCGTCCGTCCAGGATGTACAGCTCCCCGCACCGCCGACGAGTTCGCCGCAGCTTGGCGCAGAAGCGAACACCGCGCTCGCTTGGTGGTCGAGGTTGACGACTATCTCGACAAGCACCCCTTCAACGGCGAGCACTACCACAAGTTTATGGAATCGCGACGTCTCGACCAATCCGACTCGCAGCGGGCAAAGTCCCCATTTACGCTCTCTTACATGGAGCAGATCAAGCTGACCATGTGGCGCAACTGGGTTCTCCTCAAGAACGACCCCAGCATGGTCATCACGATGCTCATCACCAACTTGTTCGATGCCCTCGTGGTCGGTAGCATCTTTTACAATCTCAAGACAGAAGCGAGCAGTATATCGAAGCTCGGCACTCTCTGCTTCTTCATCGTTCTTATCAACGCCTTTGGCAGCATCCTCGAGATCATGACCCTCTATGCGAAAAGGCCCATTGTCGACAAGCACACCCGCTATGCTCTATACCATCCTAGTGCTGAAGCCCTGTCCGCCATCATCATTGACCTCCCGTACAAGGTCGTCAACTGCGTCGTTATGAATGTCATCATCTACTTCATGACCAACATGCGACGCGAGCCTGGCCCCTTCTTCTTCTTCCTCCTGCTCGTCTTCCTCATGACGCTCACAATGTCAATGATGTTCCGCCTCATGGGTTCCGTCACCAAGACCATCGCCCAGGCCCTCGCCCCTGCTTCAGTCATCCTTCTCGTCATTGCTCTCTATACCGGATTTGCAATCAAGGTCCAGTATATGCAGAACTGGCTCGGCTGGCTTCGTTGGATCAACCCGGTCCATTACGGCTTCGAGAGTCTCATGCTCAACGAGTTTGTCGGGAGGACGTTCTTTTGCAAGACATATGTGCCATCCGGTCCTGGTTATGACTCGGTCGATCCTAGCAGCCGGGTATGTATGGTTCCGGGGTCCCTTGCCGGCGAGGACTCGGTCGATGGAACCCGTTATCTCGAGACGTCATACGGCTATGTCAACTCGCACCGATGGCGCAACGTTGGCATCATGATCGTCTTTATGGCATTTTTCATGATTCTCCATCTCCTCAGTACAGAGTACATTGCCGGCGAACAGTCCAAGGGCGAGGTACTCGTCTTTATGCGCCAGGCAATGAAGAATCATCAGAAGAAGAGGCCGGACGATGTCGAGGCGTCTGCTTCAACCCATCAGAAGCAGAACAAGCCAGACACCAGCTCGGATGCTGCCGCTGCGGTGGAGAAGCAGACGGCCGTGTTCCACTGGAATGATGTCTGCTACGATGTCAAAATCAAGGATGAGACACGCAGAATCCTCGACCGTGTTGACGGGTGGGTGAAACCTGGCACCTTGACAGCTCTGATGGTAAGTCTCTTGTCGAAGGTGCCAACGCTGTTTCTAATGATCATGGTATTAGGGAGTTTCCGGGGCGGGAAAGACGACTCTTCTTGATGTCCTCGCCAGCCGTACCACTGTGGGAGTCATATCAGGAGACATGATGGTCAACGGACGACCACGGGATCAATCCTTTCAACGTCAGACCGGGTATTGCCAGCAGCAGGATCTCCATCTTCACACGTCCACCGTGCGGGAGGCATTGGCCTTTAGCGCCGTCCTGCGTCAACCATTGCAGTATTCCCGCCAGGAACGTCTTGACTATGTCGACGTCGTCATCCGTCTCCTTGGGATGAACGACTACGCCGACGCCGTGATCGGAGTTCCAGGCGAGGGTCTCAACGTCGAACAACGCAAGAGACTTACCATTGGCGTTGAACTTGCTGCCCGGCCGCAACTCCTTCTGTTCCTCGACGAACCGACATCTGGCCTCGATAGCCAGACTTCTTGGTCAATCTGCAACCTGATGGAGACTCTGACCAACAGCGGTCAAGCCATCCTCTGTACCATTCATCAACCTTCTGCAATGTTGTTCCAGCGATTCGATCGACTTTTACTCCTCGCAAAGGGCGGCAAAACGGTCTACTTTGGGGATATCGGCAAGAACTCGTCCGTCTTGCTTGACTAT
Organism: Fusarium albidum; assembly: GCA_013618265.1. NCBI lineage: Eukaryota > Fungi > Ascomycota > Sordariomycetes > Hypocreales > Nectriaceae > Fusarium > Fusarium albidum. The sequence continues at coordinate 12,516 of JABFEP010000692.1, forward strand.
TTTGTCCGCAACGGTGGTCCTTCGTGTCCGTCGGAAGGTAACCCTGCTGAGCACATGCTCGAGGTCATCGGTGCTGCCCCAGGTGCTTATACAGACATCAACTGGCCGGCTATTTGGCGAGAGTCCCCAGAGTATCAGGCCGTCCAGGAAGAGCTGCGTCGTCTAGTCGCAGATACACAGCCGACGCACCAGTCAAAAGCTACCTACAGCGAGTTTGCTGCGCCGTTCAGTACACAGTTCCTGGAGGTGACAAGACGGGTCGTTCAGCAGTATTGGCGCAGTCCAGCGTACCTCTACTCCAAGGCGTTTCTGTCCTGCGGTGCTGTAAGTGCCAGTACTTGAAGCCCTGCGATGAATCTCTGCTGATTTCTATAGGCTCTCTTTATCGGTCTGTCCTTCTTGAACATGAAAAACACTCAGGGCGGTCTTCAGAACCAAATGTTTGGCATTTTCATCTTCCTCACCGTCTTCAGCCAGCTGGTCGACCAGATCCTCCCCATCTTTGTCTCTCAGCGCACCATGTACGAGGCTCGCGAGCGGCCGTCAAAGGCCTACTCGTGGATGGCATTCCTCGGAGCAAACATGCTCATCGAGGCTCTATGGAACTCTGTATGGACCCCTGCCAACTCCCATATCTACCAGCGCTGACTCTCAACTAGGTCATGGGCATCTTCAGCTTCGTCCTCTGGTACTACCCTATTGGGCTGTACCGTAACGCCAGATACACCGATTCAGTCCATTCGCGTGGCGCCACTATTTTTCTCTTTGTCTGGGTCTTTTTCCTCTTTTCCAGCTCCTTTGCACACCTCATCATTGCCGGCATGGAAAGCCAGGAGGTTGCTGGCGGCATAGTTGGACTCATGACGATTGTCATGTTCTCTTTTTGCGGGTAAGTTAATATGAACGTCCTTGAGCTATCTTTACTAACACGCCAAGTGTCATTGCTGGTCCTGATGACCTTCCTCGGTTCTGGATCTTCATGTACCGCGTCAACCCATTCACGTACTTTGTCGAGGGCTTTCTGGGCACGGCTCTTGCAGACGCACCGGCTACATGTGACGACAACGAGTTTGTCCAGTTCAACGCCCCCGACGGAAGTACCTGTGGGGAGTACATGTCGAGCTTCATCAGCACGTCCGGTGGCCTCGTCTCTGATCCTGATGCCAGCGGTGACACAATGTGTCGGTACTGCGCTATAAGCGAGACGAACCGGTTCCTCAAGATGGTCAACATCAACTTTGATAACCGCTGGAGGAACTTTGGCATCATGTGGGTGTTTATTATCTTCAACGTCGTTGCTGCGGCGGGGTTGTATTGGTTGGCTCGAGTACCTAAGAAGAGTCGTGGCCAGTCAAAGTAGTGTGTGATGGAGCAGGAGGTCTTGTATAGATTGAACTTGGAGGGACGGTTGGTGTTTAATATGAGTGTATGGGTATGGAAGTTGGAAATTAGAAGTAGAATCTGCTAGATACTGAAATTGATCAACTGCTAGAGTATGCTCCAACCACGCCGCCAGACATGGAGCCTGAAATCCGGGACACGGAACCCAGGAATCACCGCTATCCGTCGAATACTGCATCCAATCACTTTCCATCCATTCTCGCCAAGTCTTCCCTCCACATAGCTGAAAAAACAGCCAGTGTCCTCTTCCAATCACAACAGACAGAGACATTCTTCTGCAGGCCTTTGTGTGCCCAATTCAAGCACAGCCCAGCCATCAGCCTGCTCCGATTGGTCTCGACAAGCCCTCGTATCATCTGTGCGATGCAAATCGGGGGCAGTGAATCCTCAGCCCCCAGAGCCTGGATCTGGCCGAGCCTGATGGCGAATCAAAGTCGATATCAGCTGCAGAGTGACACAGAGACTCTTTTCTTGAAGGGGCAGTGCTGCTGAGCGCTTAAAAGTCCATTTAACTATCTAATCCCCTCGACCTAGAAACGAGCCTCGAGTTGAGAAGAGTTGACCTTTGCCAGGAGATGGACCTCAAGCCATCCCCTTTGGCAGGTGTTGCTCCATCCTCTTGCTGCCGAGTCGAGAGCCTAGTGAGTACATGGCTACTTCCCAACCCGGCCGCCAAGCCAGGCCCTTGCTCTCAGGGACAGACCCAGCGTCGTCATCAACGCACCCCGTCCCTCGGTCATGCTGATTCTCCCAGATATCGGCTTGAGCGGTGATGACTCACGTGCTCGCTCTGAAACAATGTCGTCAGACAGAGTCAAACAATAGCGCGCCCGTTTGCCTTGTTGCCAGTGCTAAGATCCAATCGGATTCGGCGAGGGGCTTGCAGCAAGGCGACCGCTTATCGATATCGAGCAATGAAAGGCCGTATCTCGGCTCCGGTGTATATTTTGGTTCCCTGATTTTTCCCTGCAGATAGGTAGGATGCCGTGCTGAAGATGCAGAGCCCGCCTCGCCTTCTCCCTGAGCTAGTCCTGAGGCCTGCAGAACATCTGCAGGCCTGCCTCTCGGTCAGGGCGAGAATGATGACGGCGCCGCGGAATTCACGGACGATCGTCGAAATGGAGACATCCGATTGAGTAATATCTAGGCGAACGCGGAGAGTGAGGCCACGGCCAAGACTGCGGGTGAGAAGAGGACGCGTATCGCAAGCACGAACGACGACGAATTCCGACACATCCAAGCCCTTATCAAAAAGGAGAGACCCGCGTGTCCTCGTCACCACCGCCTCTGCAATCCTTCTGCGAACGCCTCGACCGAACAATTACAAGCAAAAATGGCAGCTTCGCCAGCCTCTCACCCAGGAACAGAGTTCCACCAAGACCCATTGTGCTGTCTGGGAGAGATGATACCAGCAGCACCGAGGATGCAAACCCCTCGATGCGGTACTGCCATGGCCAGCCTCGAAACTAGTTGCTCGTGAGTGGTCTTCAAATTAGGCTCAACAGTCAGTGTCTTACAGCCGCAGCATCGACCAGATCGTGCCCCTGATCGAAAACTCGGAAAAGGCGAGGGTCATTGCGGCCATGGCGCTGAACCTGCTCGTCTTTGGCGGGAGGCTCCATGACAGCCGGACAAACTGGGCGTGCCCGTTTGGACACTGCAAGGAGAACTTTTCCGACGTCGAGACCCTGATGCGCCATGTCCCGAGCTGTCTTCACTTTGCCAGCGACAGGGTCTACTGCAACAGCTGCAACAAGGACGACTGTTTTACTCCCGGCCATCATACCGACGGCGATGAGAGTGCAGCTTCTCCCAGCGACAAGGCCTCTCCCAAGCAGGTCATGCGCAAGTTCACCAACAATATCGCCGATTTCTTCAGTCGCGCATCGTCAAGATGCTCATCGCGGGGTTCTGAGCACCTCGTCAGTCCAAATTCCACGGAATCTCGACGATCGAGCATGTTTTCTCCCAAGGCTCTGACACTGAGTCCTTCTGGGGTCCATCCGCCCGAGTTGTCGGGTGCTTCAGCTTCCCCGCCTGCTCCGCGTCAGACTCAAGACGTGGAAGCCCTCTCTCGGGATGTTTTTGAGCTCTATAGCCACGACGACTCTCGGCCTCATGAGCTTCCTGCCTCTGATGGTCTCCATGCAGCGGGCCGTTGCAGCCAGCAGACAGATTCGACGATTTCGGAGCTCTCCGTCTCGCCGGTCGGAATGATGATCTGCGGTGCAGACATGACGGAATCTCCGGAGGAGGACTTGTCCATGGACTCAAAGATCCCCAGCTGGAACACAGGAGAAGCCATTCCTGCTTCCTTTGGAAAAGCCCTGGTTGACACGGCGAGCACTCAATCGCAGTTTGCCCATCCAGTCTTGCAGCACCACGCGGGCGAGCGCTGCCAATCTACATTGTCTTTGGGACAGCAATCCTTTCTGCAACTCGATGTGAAACTCTCTTCCCTGTATTCCGATGAAGCCATCTTTGCAATTGTTGACCAGGACCCTTGCCTTGCCCCGTCTTTCAATTTGCACCCTATTGCAACTTACCATCAACAAGGATCAGGCGATTCCAGCTTCTCCGACAGCTCCCACACCATGGCCGCTAGCCCTGCATCCTTTGACTCGTCCTCCCAGCCTGTCCATGCCAGCACCCTGCCGAGCACAGCAGTCGGAACACCGGCGACGGATGATTTATCCTGCCCGTACCCAGGCTGCAACTATCAACCCCTGGGGAACCCGGCAGGGAGGCGCGCAAACCTCAGCAAGCACATCAAGAACCAGCACGAGTCCCAGCCCATTCCCTGTCCTATTTGTGGCAGGGAGATCAGGCGGAAGGATAACCTTGTCGCGCACCAGCAGAGAAGCTGCAGCAAGCGCCTGCTGGCTGGGGTGCCGGGGCAGTCGGGGAGACGACGTGCAGAGATGGGGAGTGGCTGCGTGGATGGAGGGGAGTTTCCTGCTGCCAAGAGGGTGCGGCAAGATTCTGGCGGAGGCTGGTGAATGATCTAAGATAAAGCTGAGAGCCATCTAGTTCATGGGCGAGAGAACTATAATGAACTTGAACTTGAACGATAATAAATGAATCGTGTTATAATTTTCCCAGTGCACAATGACCACTTCATGGCTGTCAAGTAAATGCGGGCTCCCAGCCTCAGTGCCTGTCGAAACGAGGGCACGTCGAGCATGCCAGATGGTGGGGAGTACTGCAGACCCTGTCGATCGCGGCTCAAGTGATCGGCACAATCCACCCGCTCCATCGTTAACCGAGGTCCCATGCAGAGCCTCACGAAAACGAACCGAGTCCGGATAAAAATAGAAGTCTGTCATGGGGAGGGGTAGGGCGAGATCCTAATTATGAGGTGTGCCAAGAGTGGCTCGCATGCAGGCAGCAGGACGAGCAGGGGCTCTCCCGGTCTGTCACTGGGCACTATCCCCTGGCCGTGGTGAGCTCATCCTTGACTCAGGGCGTGCCCCTGACTTGGTGTGTACGATTGGTCTCAGGGCAAGTAGGGCCTGGCGTTATGTCCTGGTAATATCCTGGGTAAGGAATGCTTACCACTTGGCCTAGCTCGTGTTCCTACATGAGCGTTTCGAGGGAAAGGGTCTTCCCAGGGAATAGGGAGAGCAATGGAAGCTCGCCGTCAAGTGTCGAACCCCATGGTATCTTGGATGGCTATACTCAGGGCGCGCTGCGAGAGATATAAAAGTAGCGTCGAGAGAAGTTTTCTTCATTCAATATCAACTATTTCTTAAATTCTTAAATAAACCCTCAAGATCGTTCGAGTCTGCCTTTCTAGTGCCTTTGCCCTACCATGGCTCCCGCCCAGTACGCTGCTGACTCCGTCCACGCCACATCTCATCAAGGCTGCTAACATCAACACAGGGAAACAACTACTCAAACCCCATCTCCATCCACCACCCGGACACCCATCACGGAGTCAACTCTCAGCCAACTTCCTGGGACGCCCAACCTCGACAACTATCTCCGGCACCATTACAACTCTGAGAAGCTCGCCATCGGTCTGCCAACGGCATCAAAAGACATGGAAAGATACTGTGCCGAGTGGCAGGCGGCGTTTGATGCTGCCAAAACATGAACCGCTACTGAATCATGTCTATGCGTGATGGCCATGACACTCGCGATAGGGGCTGGATCGTTCTTGGGATCAGCTCTGGGCTATTTGATGAGGCATCAATAGGCGGCAAATGAAGAGGGCATGTAATGTATAATGAAGAGCCAAGTACGGCGTCAAGACGTCAGCTTTCTCGAGTCTCGTCTCTATACCTAATTAAATCTAATTATGACTATCAATATCTCACAAATTGCAAAGTCATAGCTGCAGTATCGCCGTAGAATATCACAAGAGAAGTGATTATCTATCAACTAAATTACCCCTGAAGCCAATTCATCACCCCGTAATCCTTGTCCCCCGGTATCGGTCCTCTATTTCGGCCACCATCCCATCTCATTGCTCGTCACCACACCCACCCTCCCTTCAGCGAGCCTGGGACGCTTCTCGCTGTAAACCAATGTGGGTTTGGCAAGCTGCAGACCCCGAAGACAAGCTTGTGGCTTTCCTCGGTTCCACTCTTGGACTGTCCGAACAGCAAGACTCTGATATTGTTCACGTCAACACCTGAGTCTCTATAGACGTGTTCCACAGCCGTAGTCAGTACCTCGAACGACAACCCCGTCCAGAGGGCAGAAACCCGGAGATACATGCACGCGGATACAGTCCGATAGCATCGCTGATCCTGTTCGAGGCACACTTCTTGCTTTTCCTCGGGTCGATTCCAAGGTCGGCGATGCTCTTGTCGAGTCGTGGGTTCATGACGGCTAGATTCGTTCGAGAGGCCGAACATCGCCGGGCACGGGTCCCTCTGGCAGTACGTCTTTCCTTCTCAGCCGACCTGTTCATGTTAAGAATGGAGAATGGTGCGCGTGGAGCTGGTAATGGAAACAAAGGAGTCGGGCTGCTGTGTCACCTAGATTGTTTGCCTCAAGCAACGGCGTTATTGGCTCTGGGTATCACAGTTCGTACCTGTTAGTGTGACCACAGCCGAGGCGTTTCTCTCCAGGGACATCTTTATTCTTGCCGGTTTTACCCTAGAAACATTATCAACACCAAACGAGATTGGGCCGGGGCATTTTAACTGTCTGCGAGGCGCCAGGCTAATACGTTGACGTTAAAAGCCTGGGGGATATTTAAAGATAGCGAGATTTCGATAAGGCATAACTACTAATAAGACCGATAAAAATGTCATGGCTTGAACATGCCTAGGTCACGTGGCGCTTGCACGTNNAGACTACGCGCCTGATCCCTCTGCCAATATAAACCCAGCACGCTAGGTTTATCCCTTGGGAATCAAACCATACCGTCACAAAAAATATCACCTTAGTTTAGAGGCTGCACTAGAAGACAAATACGGGCACGGTTTCTACTATATCTATACCTTCTAGAGTTAACCACTCTTATAACCTAATCCACGAGTTGCTATTATTAATGCTGCTTAATAGAAGTAATTATATTTAATCCTATCTTACTCCACTACTCTATATATACTACGTATTAAAATAAATAGGGGAAGCTTCTTCTAGCTTGTCTATTCCTATAGTTACTCTATATTTGTTTACTTGTTTAAGGCCCTCTAGATCTATTAGTAGTAAGAAATCACCCCATCTTGATTGTTTACCTTTCTCGCGTTGAGAAATCTCTATAGGTCTTCCCTAGATTAGCAAAGCAGACTGGGTGAGCACAAGGGGTCGGGTCTTATCGGACTTTTGTTTCCAACCTGGGCTTGCTTGATCCCTATGCTACACACCCGATCCTGTGGGATCAAGACACGCCACGTTGAATTTAGCCAAAAGACAGAGTCAGGTGTCGCTCCACTGTTGATGCAACTACGGACTGGCAAGCCATGTGAAAGTTGTGGGTGGCTGGTAGGGCTGCAGATGTCAACCAAGCCAGGTTGGACAATAACCGCGGCAGTCGAATTTATCCGTTCACACGTTGCCGTTTGGTCAGTGCGCGTACTGGGTTCATAATCACCAGGCCTGTTTCAGAGTTATAGGCAGGGTTGAAGCTCCTCCAACACCAACTTGCACTCATGACACCTATCAGCTGATAGCGATGATGCATTTACCTACCAACCAAGGCTGCCGACTGCGAGAAATCCAGGCTAAATGCACAATCGGGTCCCGAGTCTGGGGGTTCTCTGGGGTAATGGGGCCAGGGAGTGGCGTCTTTGTGGAGTACCGACGAAGGAGGAGAACCTGGACAAAAGTAGAGTGTACTATCGAAACACACCAATATCTCGTAGCCGGTAAAAGTCTAGGGTTGACTTTTGATTTGCTTGCCCTCACGTAGTCCATGAGTTTATCCCCCCGGTTGATTCTCCACCAATCAGTTCACACCGAGGTCCTTCTACACCGGTTCTGACAGGACATGGCCGGAACGGTCCAGGGGAATAAACCCGGTTTGTTTGCCAGCGGACAGCTTTACTATGCCATGTCCGGCTATGAAACAGTCGGTTGCTCTTCCGGCGAGGGAATGAGGCCTACTGAGCGAGGAGAGAAGCAAAAAGCAAGTCTTGATTGTGTATGGCTAGTCGCGGATAGCTACAAAAGGATTCTAGAAACCGAGTATATCGTACGTGCTCCTGTAAACATGACAAGCCGCAGCAGACAGGGCTCAGTCAACCCTCAACCTCACGACAGTTGATGTCGACGCTCGATTCGTCAAAGTTATGGCAGGTAAAGTAACCCATTTCATCTCCGGGAGGGCTGACATTGACGTTGTGGGCGACGATATTGGTGCAGACACTGGGAGAGCTGCAGATAAGCTCGCCGAGACGAGGCGCGTATCTTTTGCTTGTCGTGCCTGTAAAGTCCAGGAACTTGATGTCCTGGATCTTGAGGCTGGCCTGCTCTACCGTCAGTCACATCGAATCCTCCATCTATCTGCGTGCTGGGTACTGACCGGGTACGCGTCGCACATGGACTGATTCTTGCTGTAGTAGCATTGGGTAATGGCGATGGCATCTACACTGTCAGGTATAAGGGCCTTGCTGGAATGGGAGGTGAAACACAACTCACGATCGTTTCCATTGTTATGAAACAGCTCATAGGTCACGTTGCTGACCCTTCCGGAGCCGCCGCCCTGATCCTTGAGCTCGCTATCTGGTGGAATGCCGGGCCAGACCTTGATGCGAGCACCGTCAGTGGACGTTGACATTGTGGTGTTGTAGATGTAGATGTCTTGGACAATGTCGACCTGGTCGGGGTACTGGCCGAGGCTGCCGACCGAGATGCCGTGGGAGCCAGTGCAGTCGAGGCCCTGGACGATGACCGAGGTGGAATTCGGCTTGAAAGAGACGCAGTCTGAAGGGGTTAGTGTCGGCCACTTTTTAGGTTATCCATGCTGACCGTCTGTGTTGACTATCTTTGAGTTTTGGATGACAATGTTGCTGCTCCGAAAGGTATCCCAGCCGTCCGTGTTCTTGGCCGGCGCAGAAGGGTTCTCCTGCACCACGTCGAGGACATGGTCGCTGATGAGGATGTTTGTCGAGTTTGAGATGAAGTTGAACCAGCCCGGGCTGTTCCTCATAGTAAGCCCCGTGACGCTAGATCGATGCAGTCCATCAGTCCCAAACAGAGTCGGCCTCAGGACATTCTTATCAGCAACCATGGCATCCCAGTATGTCTGGCCCAGGCCATCGATGACGCCCTTGCCGCCGCCGTATATGTTGACGTGAGAACCGCCGAAGCGCCAGAAGAGGCTGACGGTCTGGTAAGGATAGTTGAACGTCTTTCCGGACCAGTGGGCGCTGTCGTCCTTGAAGTAGACGGTGCCAAAGATGGCAAAGTCGATGCGGTGCAGAAACGTCAGGTCGAGCGGCGTGGCGATGGTGTATTCTCCCTCGGGCAAGTAGACGGTGCCGCCGTTGTTGCACCTCTTGGCGGCTTTCAGGATGGCTGGCCCGGCATCTCTCCGGCCTGGCTTGACGACGCAAACCTTTTTGCGGTTGGGGCCATGAGGGAGTTGGAATCCACCAGGGGCCTTGGGAAACGCTGCGAGATCTGGAAACTGAGGCAGTCTTGGCTTGTGTGCTGCAACCGCTGAAGCCAGAACCAAGGACAGAAGAAGCAAGAGATGCATCATGTGAAGTGGATGGGAGCAAAATAGGGCTGTTCTCTTTGCGGTGTATTCTCGAAGTAGATGAAGAAGCAGGCCCTCCCCGTTTTATCAACCCTTGACGTGCCCTACTAGGCGGACCAACACCTTGGATAGAATACTTCGTCTAGGTCGTACTTGCAGTGACCTGGCCACGAGGTACGTTTTACATTGGCATGTCGTTGGGTTTGAGGTAATGCTGCCACTACGGCCCCCCCTTTTCGACCCATGGCCCAACTGGTAACCGGCTGATGAATGATACAATCCCCCTGCAACGCGGGGGAGGGGCGGTGATCAACGCCATCGTTATGGCTAAACCGGGGTCCCCAGCTTCGCGGGGTTCTCCAGATGGGAGATCAGTCAAAGTCAGGCAGTGGTCGTCCCATGATGACAGCAGTCTGGTTGTCGCCTGCAGGCGATATTATCCGTCAGCCCCGTGACATCCTAGACAAGGGACGGCATTCGCTCGCAGGAGGCTTGATGCATGAGCGTCTCTTCGAATTAGGCTGAATCCATATTGCAGTCAAGAGGGGGTAATAGCCGGGCTATATCCCGTTATCTAGCACTATAGTAGCATGCATGCTAGGGGTCTGGACTGGATCACTACTGAATCCTTTAGCTCTCTTAGCACTTGTACTTGAAGAAATATAACTTGTGCCAAGTAAGTTACTAGTTTGAAGAGATTCCCATGGCAGTATATTCTCGTTGAAACCTATCCAGGTAGTAAGTAGTCTGATTAGTAAAGCATCTCTTGAGGGATTCTGATAATGAATGAAGCCTTAGACAACTGCATTTCCCCGCAATCATCGAATCCTTCAACTCGAAAGATCAGCCCAACTTATTCAGCCTAAAAGCAGGCGTGCCTGGATTGATTTCCCTCCAATCGGGCAATATTCCCATGGCAAGACCCCTGAGATTCTTCGCTCGGGCTGTCGAGGTTGTAAGTTGTGGATCTGGTGCTGTAACATGGCCAACCACCGGGGTTGTTCAATACGAAGGTATTTGATAAACCACGGTGTCTACCCAGGAGATTTTCAGTTGGGGGCATCTCCTCATCAATCATCAACTGCTAGCCTGGTTGGAATCCATTGCACCAACTCAAAGCGCCCGCTTCCTTCCAAGATGCCCAGCAAGCAGCTAGTTTACAACTGGTAAGCAAACAAGACGGGCCCAGGACGTCACCCCCTACTGACAACCGACGAGGTACGTTGCCCTTGTGGCGGCCGGCTGCATGATCCTCATGGGGTACGATGCCTCCGTCTTCAACTCGATCCAAGTCTCTCCCAACTGGAAAGCCCACTTCAACGAGCCCAACGCGCACATGATTGGTCTTATCAACACGACTTATACGGTGGGAGGCATCGTGACTGGATGGTTCTTCTCTGGGCCCATTGTAAGTCCGATCCCGAGTTATTGCGGTAGACACTGACCGTTGCCCCCCAGGCTGACTACCTCGGTCGTCGATGGGGAATGGCCATCGGCTGCATCATGACTATCGTTGCCACGTTTATCCAGACCTTCACCCCCTGGCACAAGATGGGCGTCTTCATCTTTGGCCGTGTCCTGATTGGTGCTGGACAGGCCCTCGCTATAAGTAGGCGTATCATGACTGACAGCTTAGTGGGTTAGCTGACCTCGCTACAGCCGCTGGACCCATCTACATTGGCGAGATCACCGAGTCCCAGATCCGCGGCAAGGTCATGAGCTTCTGGCAAATGTTCTACTCGGTGGGCGCCTTCATCGCGTACTGGATCAACTACGCGGCCGCTCGGAACCGGGAAGCACTGGGCGACTGGGACTGGAAGATGGTGGTCATCTTCCAGCTGATGATGCCGCTCATCATCACGGTGCAGCTGCCGTTTATCCCCGAGTCCCCTAGATGGCTGATCAGCCGTCGCAAGGATGTCGAGGCAGCTCGTCGAGCTCTGGCACGCGTCCGTGCTGACCCCCAGAAAGTCGAGGACGAACTCCTGGCGATCCGCGAGGCCATCGAGTACGAGAAGGAGGTGCAGTCAGAGGGCTTGAGAGCCTATCTTGCCATCTTCAAGGACGGAACTATCCGCAAGCGACTGTACATGGCCTTCTTTATCAACGTGGGCCAGCAGCTTAGCGGACAGGGCACCCTCAACAGCTACTCATCGACCATCTACGCCAAGGTCTATGACGACTTTAACACGATCAACTTGATTAATGCCCTCAATGCAACATTCGGTATCCTTTTTACCCTCAATGCGGTTTGGACTGTCGACCGATATGGCCGCCGGTTCCTCTTCCTCGTCGGCGCCTGCGGCATGGCCCTATGCACAATGACGATCCCGTGGTCGGCCTCACGACGCCTGGTACCGACGACAAGAGCCGACCAGTCGGCATCGCCATCACCTTTTTGGCCTTCCTGTTCGCCTTTTTCTACAAGCCAACCTGGGGCGCAACGACCTGGACCTACACGAGTGAAATCTTCCCGCTCAACGTCAGGGGCCCGGCTGTCGGGATGAGCGTGCAGATGCAGGGAGTTGCCAACACCATCTTTCAGCAGTTCTTCCCCATCTTCTACCAGAACGAGGGCCTGTGAGTGCATGTGTCGATGTGATTATCAGACTGTGGCTGACCACCTCGTCTGCAGCAAGACCTTCTTCTTCTTCATGACCACCAACGCGTGCTTGGCGACGATCGTCTACTTTATCCTGCCCGAGACGAAGCAGGTGCCTCTGGAAGAGATGGATGCACTGTTCGGGGGTGTAAGCCACGTCGAGAAGGGTGCCGTCATCATCCAGGAGAATGATGCGGTGCAGGCTCTTGGAGATGACGCCAACTCCAAGGGTGTTCCCTTGCAGGAGAGGCGATAATATGTAGCCTTATCAGTAAATGCCTGGTGATTATAAGGCAGTTGGCAAGTAAGATACTGAGATCATATTGGTTGGACTCCAGTGTAATAAGACGAGGGCAGGTTGTCTCAAGACGACGTCATGGCCCAAAGTGGAAAGCCGAGACCTGCGGAGTAGAGATGGTTGATGTCATGGCTGGGTGACACGGAGCTTCGTCTGACCCCAAGTATTTGGATTCAGCGAGGGGGTTTGAGTTCAAATACAACCTTTCCCCGCAGCCCAAGTGCTCCTCGTCACTCTCTTATTCCCAACACTTCTGCTCGGATCACCATGTCAGCAATCTATCCCAGCCTACGCGGCAAGACGGTGCTCATCTCTGGCGGCGCAGAAGGCATCGGCGCCGCAGCAGTCGAGCTCTTCGCTCTCCAGGGCTGCCAGGTCATCTTCCTCGACATCGCCAGGGAATCGGCTAGGAAAACGATCGACCACGTGGTTTCACGGTCCAGGGAACAGGGGAGAGGCGATATCCAACCGCCCGTGTTCTTCTTCTGCGACCTCTTAAACTTGGCGGAGCTACAAGCAGCCGCCAGCAAGATATTGGAGGAATACGGCATCGTGCACGTCCTGATCAACAACGCAGCGGCAACGGGAGGCATGGCCAGACTTGCCACTGACCAAGTGACTTCCGAGTCATGGGACTTCAACGTCAACGCCAACCTGAGACACGTCTTTTTTCTCACGCAGGCCGTCCTCCCCGTCATGACGCAGGCCGGCGGGGGAAGCATCGTGAACCTGGGATCAATCACGTGGCGCATCCCGGCAGCTGGACAGCCCGTCTACGCGGCATGCAAGGCGGCAATCATGGGCCTCACGCGCGTGCAGAGCAAGGAGGTTGGTCCGTTCAACATTAGGATCAACAGCGTCATGCCGGGGGCTATTGCAACCCGGCGGCAGGTGGAAGAGGTCTTGACGCCAGAGTACCGTGCAGAGGTCATGAGGGGGCAGAGCCTGCAGCGTGATCTGATGCCCGAGGAGGTGGCCAAGGTGATTGTGTTTTTGGCGAGCGATGAGGCGAGCGGGGTGACTGGGAGCACGTATGTTGTCGATGGCGGATGGTGCAGCGACCCCTGAGGTTTGGGACCGGGGGTGCTAAAAAGAAGTTGAGAAAGGAAGTCTTAGTGCACAATAATGGTGGTTCCTATCATATCCTGTCCCCCTGTAGTGCCGTTCAAAAACAGCCTCTTCTCCCTACGGTCAGTTACGGATCAAAAATAAGAGACGGCCTTGGATCGACGAATCCGAGGAGTCGAGGATATCCAGGGCCACCTAGGTATCCTCCTAAGTTAGAAATAGTCTCGAATCCCGGAACAGCAGTCGTGTTCTTGGATGATAAATCTATCCGTTGATTCTCAGGTAAAGCCCCAATGTTTCTACTCTAAGTGAACAACTTGGTCTTGTTCCGTCAAGCTCAACGCCAAGTCGCAACGAACATTGGTGAATGCCAGGACAATATCTATACTTCACCACACTTGGTACATAGTTAGTATGCTAATTCACCTTGGATTCAGAGTATAAATACCCATCCTTTCCCCCTCGTCAAGCGCGATTATCTTTCCCCAAGGACCCTGACAGCACACACCGCACGCTTGTCAACGCCCAACCCATCATCTCTTCGCTAGACCATATCTTCCCTTTCACGACTCGACTTTGCATTATATCCCAAGACAACCCATCGTGTTCGAAGCTGAAGTATTTAAATTACTAAAATCCTAAGTTAATTAATTAAACTTTTCTAACTATATCCCCCCACACCCCTCTTCGAACCTATTAACTTATAAAGACTATCGCTAGCTATATTAACCCCCTAAGTAACCTTATTAAATCCCCCCCTTATAC
>JABFEP010000696.1:0-15914 GCA_013618265.1 Fusarium albidum
CCGCTCAAGTCGCGCCTGCTCCGGTGCCCGTTGCGCCGATGGCCATACAACCTCAGCAGGCTCGGCGGGCGTCGGACGACGGTGTTCCGCTGTGGCTTGACCGGACCATTGTCGTCTTGGTGGTGTTCCTGGTGGCTCTTGTCCTCAAGATTCTATTTGATATATAGACATTCTAAAGGCCAAAAGGCAAGTGTTTCTTGGTTGGATTCTGTTATCGTTGTTCTTGGCGCAGTGGGTGCATTGATTGGGTCCAGTATTGTTCATAGGACAGGGAAAGCGGGTTAGATATCCAGTGAAATTGAATTCACATACTGTAACTTGACCCGACTGATATTTATGTGGCAACGTGGTACGAGCTCCATGCAATAAGTGTTGCTGATGATCTTTATCAAGGAATGGCATCCCTTTATTACTTCTTCTTCTTCCGTATACATCCTCCGCCCTGTCGTCCCTCCTCAGGGGTATCATGGTACTGGTACAAGAAAACACGTCCCTCTCCTTCATTGTCCTTGACTACATCAATCATCGTCCCGTCGCCCCCTGTATTTGAGCTGCCGCCCCCATTGCCAGGGCACGGCGAGCCACCACCACTCGCCTGCCGTGACGCCCAGGCCGTCGTCTGACTCGACGAGCACGCCCGTCTTGACGCCCCAGTCAAAGATCATCTGGGCCTCGAACTCCTCCAGGACGGGCTTGAGCGCGCTGCAGATGGCCTCGACGGTCAGGATGCCCCTGGTGGCGAAGACGAAGCAGAAGGCGCCCAGGACGTCCATCCAGCGCTGGGCGTCCCGGCGTCCGAAAAAGTCGACCCACTGCGGCAGCACGCCGTTCTTCCCCGCCGAGGGGGGCCCCTCGTGCATGGTCCTGCGGAGCACGTCAATGTCCTCGTCGTACCTGTACGCCTCCGTGGGGACCGCCTCGATGTCGAAGTGGTAGTACGACTTGGGGAACTTGCGGCTCTCGTAGTTGCCCGGCTTGAAGCCGAGCGGGATGTCGGGCACGTCCACGGGCGTGAGCCTGATCCTCTCGGCCGCGTTCAGGTTGGTCAGCGCCATGACGGACCCGTCGTCGAGGTTGAACGGGAGCCTGAACGTCTCGCCGCGGCGGAATGCCGTGTCCAGCTTGGCCTTGAGGTCCGCCGCCTCTTGGTACTTTGTCCGCTGAGCGAGCTTGCCCATCATGTAGGAATACCACTCGTTCAGTCGGTACGGTCGGCCGCCCAGCGGAGGCCTCTTGCTCTTGCAGATGATGCGCTGGCGAGTCAGGTCGTCGATGGCCTGCTTGAGGAGCATGTTGTTCTGGTCCTGGTCTCCGTTTGCGAGCGCAGAGAACTTGTGTTTGATCTGATCCACCGAGTACCGGCTCTCGTCTGTGCAGCAGAGCGAGCGTATCCAAGACCTCGCAAGGACATGATCGGTAAGCAAGACAGTTTCGCGCACTCCACTCAGCATCTTGTCGACAGTGACAACGGCTGGTCCCGCAGTTGTGGCCTCGAATCGGGAAAAGACTGAGGACTGGGGGTGGTAGAACTTTTCTCGCCAGTCGTTATCAACGCGAGGGGCCTTTTGAGAAGAAAAGTTTTCCTCGAGAAGAGCCCTTGTTGACGGGAGCTCAATTCCCTTTCGGCGCGGTAGCTGGAGGGTCCAATCAATAAGCCCATCCCAGTCATAATCCAACGGGTCGTCAAAGTCGAGCTCTGGCAGCTCCTCCTTTTGATATGCAACCAAGAACTTGTCCTGGAAATCTTTGGTAAGCTTGCCGATGTAGGCACCCTGCTCCTTGCGTGCGTTTAGCCAGAATCGACGGAGCTCATTGATCCTTATGCTGGGGAAGAGTTTGAGCAACAAACCCCAGTCGATCAACTTGTCAGAGCCACCGAGCAACACACGCGTCGCGACAAAGGCAGCAAGAAGCCTGTCAGCTTCCTCGGGGGGGTCTTTGACTGCATTCTGATTCCTCTGGCCATCCGTATCTTGACCTCCTTCTGCCATGGATGTCAGAGCTCGTGTTACGAGGCGCACACGCTTGATCCTTGGCTGTGGCGTCTCCCTCCGTCGGTGCTCCCTGTTCACTCTGACCGGCCTGCTTGGCTCAGGCTCGGGTACGGGAAGGGTTGGCCATTCGGGACCGTCATCTTCATCGCTCGAGGACGAGTCTATGAGAAGCTGGCGGTCTGGAACGGCCCCTGGGAAGGAGTTTGGAGTGAGCTGCCATTCCGGGGGCCACGAAAGAGCCGGAACACCCACCATCTCCGTGTCCGCTTCACTAGAAAACGGCACAAAGATGTTGCAAGGACCCGCTGCACCCGGCGGCGCTTGGACGAAGGACTCTTCCCATGCTCGCTCCGTGTCGATGCAACACTGCAGCCTCTCCAGGAACCGCTGGTACCGTCCGAGATCCGTCCGGCCCCGACGCTTTCGACGCTTCAGCGCAAGGGCTCGCTGGTCGATCAGATCCAGCATTGACGACCAGGCGAACCAGTTCATATCGGGCATCCAGCCCTTTAACGTGTAGCTGGCATCCTGGAACTCAAAGTCCTGAGTGCTGAGATAGGGCCAGGCGCCGTTGTTACCAGAAACCAAGATGGCCTTGTCGAACACCAGCTCTCTTGACAAGAGGCGCACACTCGCTTCCTGGACGATGTGGTTGCCAGCTGCATCCTTCGGGTAGCCCCTCGACAAACACGCAGGGGGTTCATCCTCATCCAGGAATGTGTTTGGTGCCAGGAACTGGATCGATTCCGGGACCCCCTGAATTGAAAAGGAGTCAAAGTGGTCATACCACGATTCCTCCGCATTCTCATCCTCGCGGCCGTTCGGAATCCACGTAATATCGTCTTGTCTCGCTGGGGAAGTGCTAGCCTCTCTAGCCGCCCTCTTCCGTCTTCTGCTTCGCTTGGGGGGGGGCGCAGCATAATCACCGTCTTGATCGATGACCTCTTCAAGAGCTCGCTTCTGAGCCGCTTTTGCTGCATAGACTGGCGCGTCCAGCATCTCAACCTCGTCTGGGAGGTCCCGGCGGCCTCGTTTGAACAACTCAACATCTGCCACCTCGCCAAACGGCGGCGGGAGATAAGGATCAGGGTGAGCTTCCTTCATCTTCTCTACCAAATTGGTAGCCTCGGGGGAGAACGGACCAAGACCCTCCTGGATGACGATGTGGAATTTCTCCATAAGGCCTTTGCTGTTCCTTGCGGCATGAAAGTGCTCTGCCACGGCCTTGATTTTCAGCATATCCCTGAGGGCAGCCTGGTATGCGCGCACCTGAGGGATGGGTTCTCCGGGAAACTGCTCTCCCCATCGTATAGTGATGGCCTGCCAGAGGGCCTTACCTCCAGGGAAGACGCCTGATTGCTCCGCAAGAATATCGCGGACAATCTCAGAAACGCGGGTGTTGAGAATTCCTTTGGGCAGTGGGCTATTAGCAACCGACTGAGTTTTGGTCTTTGCACTCGCATCCTGTTCCTTGGGCTGCCCATTGGTAGCATCCTGTCTGGTTTCCTGCTGCTCTGGCTGTGGTGTTCCTGCAACCGGCTGCGGCTCCTTCTTCTGCGAACTTGGGCGAGGAGTCTTGGGAGAGTTTGCGGATAGGCTAAACCGATGCAATGGTCCAAGAACAGGCCGAGACGGTCCGTCTTGGGTTTGGACAAGGGCACCGCCGTTGGTTCGATTCAGTAGCGAAGGCTTTTTCGGCGTATCGAAGCTGGTGACTGGAGGACGTCGCCATTCGGGATTGACCTGGAGCGAGTCACTTTTGAAGCTGACGGTCGGTCGCGAAGCCCATGTTGGCCGCGCCGCCATGGGGCCTCGCGGTTTTGAAACGCGCCGCCGGGCTGGTGTCGAGAAGCTCTCATTTTCCGAGTCTCGCTGCTGATCATCCTTCTCAGACTCTGCCGGATCTGGCGCTGCGACCTGTGGTGGCTCGTCGGCAGCAGGCGTCGAAACGTCGGCATCCTCCATCTCGGAGGCGGCTCGCTTCCTCGCACGTCGGATTGGCGGCGCACTGGATTCATCGAATGAGGGGTTGCAGGAGGTTCTCGACTTCTCCAGGTGGTATTTGAGACCAATGTCGTTCTTCCAGCTATTGCCGCATTTCTCACATACCCAACGTCGTGCGCCAGAATCACCTTGGCCAGCCTGGGCTCCTTTTCCTCGTCTTTTTGCGCCTGGCTTTCGAGGACGACCTCTTGGCTTTGGGGCGACTGGAGGCTTGTCAGGAACCTCAGCTTCAGGCTCCCCCTGGACTTCAACTGTGGCTTCTTCGACCTCGGCAGCAGGGCTCGCGATCTCGGGCTGTCTCTTCTTTGCCGAAGACCTCAATGGTCTGCTCCTCGTCACTCGCACAGGGGTTGACGTATCGGGTTCAGGGTTGCTAAGCGAATCCTTCGAAGCGTCAGGGATCACCTTGGCGGTAGCCGGAAGCTTTTCGGTATCCTGAGACTCTGGGGGCGGAGTCTCTGATTTTGACGTCTCAGGTTCTTGCTGCTCGGTTTCTGGCTGCTCAGTTTCTGGCTGCGTTGCGGCGGCATCTTCTGCAGGCACACTCTCCTCCCGGACAACCACATCCAGGGGTGCGGCTCCATCCTCTCGAGGATTTGCTTCCTCTTGAGTCGTGGCTTCCTGAGTCGGCATCGGTGATTCCTCACTCCGCTTCTTTCGGCCAGCCTTTGCTTTCGGGGTAGGGGTAGCTTTTTGCTTCTTTAGTTGCGCCAGCTTCCTCGGACGTCCCCTGGTGGGTTTTCGATTTGCGAGGCCCAAGTTGCAGAGCTCGGTGAATGTAGCAGCAGGATTAGCTGACATGGTTGCAGTCGAAATTGGCAAAAAGCCGTAGGAATCTGCATTGACCGGTGGCTGACCGCTGGGATCTTGGCCCGAGGCCTCCCCCTCGCCCTCGTCTACCGTTTGAAGAGCTAAAGGTGAAGTATCCTGAGAAAAATAGCGATATGAAGCCACCTTGCCGGATCTCGTGTGCTCGCTGCGAAGTTGGAAATGTGATAAATGGGGCGGTTGCAAGTTCGCTACAGACAGAGCAGTGGTCATGGAGGAAAGATGTCGACTAAAGGAGATGCCCAGGGTCAGGGCGTAAACATCTGGGTTAGTCAAGCCCGTGTCGCCCAGTCGCTGTGCCATTTCTGCGATAATGACTGGAACCGGCTTATCCAGCGACCAAGGAGGGGATGTTGAAGCTTCAGAGACAGTTGTTGAAGTTTGACCAATGAGCTGTTTGTTCCCGTCAAGTCCATCCAAGTCGGGGTTCCTCGGTGGCTTGGTCTGTCGCTTGCCCGTGGCGAGGTACACAGACCAGTCCTCGGAGGTGAAATCGCGGACATACTTGATGCAGTCCTTGAACACCTTCTCGCCCAATTTCGCAGCCACGTACTGGATTACGCCTCGGGCATTGAGAAACCGGCAGACCTTGGCCAGCACCTTCATCTGCCAGCGCATGCCCAACACACCAAGCTTGGCCTTCATGTCAGTCATCCGGAGGACGCCCCACTCCTTTGCAACAGCCATGATGGTCGTTGCCAGGGCCGTGTAGTCGATAGACTCGCCGGTCCACTTGATGTGCCATGGCACGGGGTCAAGATTGTCCACCAGGACTTGGCGAGTAAGGGTCATGTCTGATCGGAGCTCGTCGGTCCCCTCGGCGTCCTTGGGTAGCGGCGGCGCAAAAAGCTTGAGCCACATCTTGCTCGTCTTGGTTCCGCGAACGAGAGTTGTTCTCTTGACAATATAGCCCTTCTTAAGCAGAGTGTCTGTTCGCTTGGGAACAGATCTTTTGTCCTGATCGACCAGTCGGCCGAGATCGCCCTGTAGGATTCCTTGGGTTGTGGTTGAAGCGATTCCGAGGAGCAACAGCCATTCGGACTTGGGAACTCGCTTGTAGTCAACTGCATGGCCCGTAAGAGACTCCCACATGGTCTCCTCGGAGGCGGAGACGCGAACATCATGGGAACCCGCATCCTGCGAGTCGCCGTCATCTCCATTGGCAGCCTCAGGAGACGAGAGAGCTAGGATCTCATCCAAGGCAAGATGGTTGTACTTGCGGTTTGGGCCAACAGAGATATCCCGTCTTGTGACAAGCCAACCCCAGATGGTCGAGGCCGTGCGATGCAGCATCGCAGGGTTGCCCTGGGGCATTGGCGGGAGCGGATCATCCTGAGATCTTGAGGGATGATGGATCGCATCCAAAACATCGCCCACGGGACACCCTGAAACCCGTCAGTTTCTGCTATCGAGACCTAACAAGACGAGTCTCAAAGAAAACCTGCCTTGTTCGCCGGCGCACGAGATGTGCACCAACAGGCCCGCTATCAAGCCTTCAAGCTCCGATGCCATGTCATCCAGCTGTTCTTATAGCTCATTCTTGAGTTGAAGCAATGCCTTAAAAAAATTCTGCGCTGAAGTCGTCTGGGGCGAATTGAACGCGGAGCCCTGGAGTTGTTCTGGTACTTTTTTTCCGTCTCTGCAGTTCAAGCGCAAGATGAAGTGGGGATGGCGGGGTGATGGACCCGACCACAGAGGCGGCACGGATGATGACATAAGCCGCGAGCAATGGGGAAAGTATCTCATGATGATGGCGGAAGCGGAGGTTAGAGTGATGGATGAGAGAGAGATGGATGGTTTACTTGGTATTGTTATGGCATCGTTGAGGTGTTGATAATGTGACAAAAAAAAAGACGCCAGGTCACGGCGTTGCCATTAGTCTACCAGCTTTTATGGATAAATAAACATTCAGAAACAAAACTCGGTAATCGCTTCAATTCTTTATGCTGTGTTTTCTGCACCCGTCAGCTTCGCCTGTTCATGCTCCCGGATCTTTCTATACGCATCCAACACGTCGGCACGGATCTCCTGCAACTCCTCCCGCCGCTTCAAGCTGCCCGCAGCCTTGGGGACGTTTCCGACATTGACTGCGGCATCCCCAACCAGCTTGATATGTCGCGACGTGTTCTTGTTGAGCTCGGGCGGTGCCTGTGCCTGGTCGTGCACCGCAACCCTGGCCTCGGCCCTCTTCTTCTTCAGCTCCGCCCAGGGGTCGTCGTCGACGGCCTTGCCCCGTCGCCGCCGCGACCTCTTGCTCGTTGCCTCGTTCAGTTCCGCCAGGGCCAGGGCTGCGGTGCCCGAGGGGTCCTCGTCGAGTTCCCGCCCGATTGCTTCGTCGGCCTCCTCCTCGCGCTGATCCTTGATCTTGCGTTCCTCGGCCCGCCACTGGTCATAGAGCTTGTGCATCTTCTTCTCCTTCCTGGTGCGGTGGATCTTGAGGCCGGCTTCGTCCTTGCCGTCCGTGACTACCGTCTTCTTGGTGAGGCCTGCGACGGGGAGGGCGGCGTCGACTCGGTGCGCAAAGGATCTTAGATCCTCGCCGGGGCGGATCTTGAGGTCTTGTGATGCCTCCTTTCCTGATGCCTCCTTTCCTGATGCCTCCTTTCCTGATGCCTCCTTTCCTGACGTCTTGCCTCCATCTCCGTTGTCAAGCCCGGATCTCACTCTCTTGCCCTGCGCGACAGCCATGAGCCGTCTGAAGGCGCGCGGGGCATCGTTGTCATTGCGTGTCTTCTTGCCCTTCTTGCCTCTGGCCGAATCGTCCTTGCCTGCGGTAGCATTCTTCTTGTCTCTGGCCGAACCGTCCTTGCCTGCGGTAGCATTCTTCTTGCCTCTGGCCGGACCGTCCTTGCCTGCGGTGGCATTCTTCGATGCGACCGGTAGCGGCCGGGCTCTTTGCGATGGTGGGAGATCGAAGCTGCGGATTGGAGCGTCAGTGGGCGCAATTCAGGAATAGGAGGGTGAAGCGTATCAACCTACTCGGCCTCGTCGTCTCCTCTCTTCCTCTTGTGTTTGTGCGGCATGGCTGTCAAATACGTGCGTTCCTCGCTAAATCCAGCTATGCGATCGCTATCGCGTACGGAAAAGGTCTGTTGTGAAGAGTGCCGTCCAAAAATTCTCTTATCGGAGTGCCCATCCCGTTATCGCTGAGCCAAGTCTTTACCTAAGGTTACCTGGTCCACCCAGTACAAGCTCAACCACGTAAAATACCGCGACCATTCAAGTCTCTCTCCACTCAATATACCCAGCCAAAGCTATTAGTACTTGCTCGACTCGGCCGAGTCCCTTATCGTACGTAACAGCACCTCCTTTGACATCCAGGGTGGCCCAAAACACCACACTTCCATCATGACATCTATATTGCGGATTCATGATGAGTTCCAGCCTGCTTCTTTCCTTCTCGGCCTGGATCCCTCCCAGGTCTCCCTCATCGCGTCCTTTCGGAGACGTCACGGGATGATGGCCGAGACAACTTGAGCGGGGCCCGACTCTGCTGAACCGCGTGCGACATGGGTGGCGTGGCGAAAGCTGTGGCTGTTAACGTTATTGTATGCCTGGACATTAAGAAGACAACAATCTTTGCACAATCACACGGGTTAGACAATGATGTCTCATGAAGCCAAAGCCCACAATGAGGCCAGAGCTGGCCTGGCCGCATCGGGTCTGACAGCCAAGAGGGGCTCCTACATGCTCGCCCTGGGCATGGTTGGAGCAGCTTTGAGGCAAGTCCCGACTCTCTGCGCTCTTGCATCGCAGCTAACCATGAGCAGCACCATAGCCATACTGGTGGCCCTCATTCTCGGCCTTGCCCCGTTATTGTGGTATCATGATATCAGCCCACAGGCGGCGGACCTTCCTCCAGGTCTCAAGTCGGTGCTCCCAGTTCCCTGCCATTCACACAACGATTATTGGAGGCAGGCACCGCTTCACTCGGCCATACTAGCCGGCTGCATCGGAGTCGAGGCAGACGTCTGGGTCCTGGGCGACGAACTGTACGTCGGCCACGACTTGGGGGAGCTTTCCCTCAACCGGACTCTGACGTCCATGTATATTCAACCGTTGTTGGAGCTGCTCCAGGCCAAAAATACACCCGGCGAAGACGCAGACCAGCTGGCCCGAGGCGTGTACGATGGCGAACCGGACCAGACCTTGGTATTGCTGGTAGACCTAAAGTCAAACCCCAAGACTTCCTGGCCGCTCCTGCTGGAGAAGCTAGAGCCGCTGCGGCGGATGGGATGGCTGAGCCATGTCAGAGGCGGGGCGTTCGTTTCAAGGCCGATCACGGTCGTGGGGACGGGCGAAACCCAAGTCCAGATGGTGGACGAAGACACCCCCTCGCGCGACATCTTCTTCGACGCTCCCCTGGCTGATCTTGACGGAGGAGAGTACAGCGCGCTCAACTCATACTACGCCAGCGTCTCGTTCAAAAAGACAATCGGAAAAGTCGGCCATGGGGGGCTCCAGCCGCGCCAGCTGGCCATGTTGCGAGAGCATGTTGCAAAGGCACACAGTCGAGGTCTCAAGGCGCGGTACTGGGGTCTGCCATACTGGCCGATACATGTGAGGGATCAACTCTGGCATGTCTTGGTCGATGAAGGCGTCGACCTCCTCAACGTTGACGATCTGGTGGGTGCAAGGAACGTATACACCAAAAGACAGCTACTAGCCGGATGAACGGCACCCAGCATGGCATCATCAAACGGGGCCGATCTGGGGCAAATGGGAATGTTGGAGTTTTCCACTCAGTTGAACGAGTAGCTAAAACCCGAGTCTCCGGAATATCACCGAATGGCAGTTTCTCGCCTCGGTGCACCCTTGACACGTCATGGAGCACAACCCCGCATGTTTGGGGACATGATATAGACGTCCTCAAAGGCTCGATCGGAACTCGTCTTGCCAATTCATACCGAAAACAATCCAACAATCTGCTCTTTACCCGCCACAACTCCTCTCTCCCTGCAATTAGCCATGGCAAACGAAGGACGCATCGCAACACTCGATGTGAGTGAGAATACCCCGGTGATACCCGATGCTTAAGGTCTCCCGCTCATCCAACGAAACCCAGTCAACGGTTGCCGACAGGCTTCCGGCCTACTCTAGGATGCTCTTCGATGGCAAGGCCGCCAAGGGCCTGAGCTTCGAGACCATCGCCAAGCACCTGGACCGGAGCGAAGTTGCATGCGCGGCATTGTTCTACGGCCAGGCCACAGCCTCGCCCGAGGACATTGAACGCCTGTCGGAGCTCCTCGACGTGCCCAAGGAGTCGCTGGTCGCCCAGATGACGGGGTTCCCCAACCGCGGCCAGGCCGGACCCATGCCCCCCGTCGAGCCCCTCATCTATCGGCTCTACGAGATCGTTCAGAACTACGGCTACGCCTACAAGGCCATCCTGAATGAGAAGTTTGGCGACGGCATCATGAGCGCCATCTGCTTCTCGACGACGGTGGACAAGGAGGTTGACGAGGCGGGGGCTCCGTGGGTAGTCATCACGTTGAAAGGCAAATGGTAAGTGATCCACGCCCCTCTGAGTCCTCTTGTTGGTTCTCCAGATTGAGCCCGGACTTGAAACTGACCTCCTCAGGCTTCCATTCAGTCGCTTCTAAAAAAAAAAAAGAGTTCATTGTTCTCGCGGCAACTCAGTTATCCTATCGGGGCTGGCGAGTTCCGGTTCCACTTGTTGACCCTGATGTTCTCATGCACGAGCATCATTCCGGCAATGACTTGGAAAGAGACCAGAAGTAGGCTATTGAATCATGCGAGGATTTGGACTCTTGGTGCAAGGGTTTTGAGTCGTTGGGTGGGAAGCTTGTGGTGATTGCATCAAGAATAATATCTAGCAGGGGAAGAGAACAATATTAAGCGACCACAAAGAAACGCAAGCCTCATATCCGTGCGCCTCACCTCGCTGCAAGTCATGCGACAAACTCACAACCCCCGACTATTCCACGGGGGCTCACGAATGTTGTGATGTTTTCCGTTTCCGATGGAACTGGGGCAGAGTTTCTGGAAAGGGCCTGCCAAGGCGTGGTGGCGGGCGCTAGCTCTTCCAGTTCTTTGGTCCCAACCGACAACAATATGAAGAGCTCGGGAGAGAACAATACGAAGGCCATCTCGCACGGATCACAACCATCACAACCACCATCATTGCTCACTCACTCGCCCCATCATGAAGGAGAGAGAGAGAGAGGTGGCGGTGAGTTTCTGGAGGATGAGAGCGGAAATTCGAAGTATAAAGAGGACGGTATGCTCCCTCTGAATCCAACTTTCCTATCTCCTCATCACACTCATTCAACTCGCTCAACTCACTCTTTTCCACCATTCTCAAAACAACAAACACCGAATTTTCAAGTCCTCCAACCCCCAACCTTCAAAATGCCTTCCACCAAGAACACCAACGGCCAGACCCCCGGCTACCCTCTCGGCTGCTCCGTCATGGCCAAGCCCGCTGCCAACGGCCAGACTCCCGGCTACCCTCTCGGCTGCGCCATCATGTAAATGGCACAAACTCCCGACGAACCAAAAGAGATTTCGCCCTCTTTCTCTGTGCCTGAAAGGCGGTTTCCAAATGAGCTGGGTGCACAAGCTCGACAAGACACCCACACCCAGCTCGACAACCGACGACCACCACAAGAAAACCGCTTTCACGACATTGGAGGATGGTAAATTACAACCTGGGGAGGAGGACCATTCGCTTGCTGAAAACTTTTTTCTTTGAACGGACTCTGGATGACGGGACGCTGGCATTCAGAAAGCCACTTACACACACACGACACTCAACCGGTCTTACTTGAATCCATCGAAGCGCAAGATGGAAGCAGGATATGGCTATGAGTGGATGGATGGTGACGGGGACGTTTTTTCACAACTTATACCTCATTTGTGATACTTCTTGAATACAAACAAGCCTTTGGACAAACGCTCTCTCTCGTTCTGGTGATTCTCATGATATCTGGTCTGGGGCTAATTGAGCCTCGATTTGCCCTTTTAGAAACAATTGACGGAAAAAGTGACTATTACAAGAAAAAAATAAGCTTCCTTGAAGGTTCGCTTCAATCAGTATCAAATCTATGTTATAAGACGATAACTTGCAAGTTGGAAGATAGTACTAGAACAAGATAGTTCAAGAAGTAGCCCGATTCGGCAAGAGGCGGAATCTATTCTTCTGCAAGGTCCCACTAAAAAAAAAGTTAAGGCGGTGAACCCCATCCCGCGGCAGAATTTGGAGATTTTTCCTAGTAGCGCGCGCCAGCTTTGGAGAAAGCGCCCGAGCCAGCCAAATTCTCAACGACCCAGACACACACAACCGGATCCCAACCACACCGCGCCAAGATGGTCACGAAGAGCAAGCTCAAGATGGCGCTGGCCGCGGAGAAGGGCACGGACTTCAAGAAGCTCAAGCTGAAGCGGAAACAGAAGGAGGCCGAGAAGCGCAACAGGGCCGCCCGCGGCGGGGCGCCCAGGAAGGAAGAGGATTCGAGCGCCGACGAGGAAGAGGTAGAGGATGACAAGGTCGCTGAGGATGGCGAGGAGGATGAGGAAGAGGGAGGAAACACCAAGGTTTGTCTCAGACCTCCCAATTGACCAACCTCCCCTTCCAAGGACCATCAATCAGGCTAACCCCGAATATCAGTTTAACCTCGATGGTATCGACGACAGCGACGACTCGGACTCGTCAATCGAGCTAGAGGACAAGATCCCCCGCGTTCCGAAAAAGACTGCCTCTCCCGCGACCAAGAAGACTGCCAGTATCAAGAACAAGGCGCAAGCCGAAAAGGACGAGGACGAGGATGAGGACGAAGAAGACGAGGAAGACATCCCCATGTCGGACCTCGAAGACCTCGACGACGCCGACAAGGAAGACCTCATCCCGCACCAGCGCCTCACCATCAACAACACCACCGCCCTCCTCGCCGCCCTCAACCGCATCGCCGTCCCCACCGACAAGTCCGTCCCCTTCGCCACCCACCAGGCCGTCCTCTCCGGCTCCGAGACGGCCGGCTCCATCCCCGACGTGTCGGACGACCTCCAGCGCGAGCTCGCCTTCTACTCGCAGAGCCTCGAGGCCGCCCGCCAGGCCCGCAAGCTGCTCCGCGCCGAGGGCGTGGCCTTCTCCCGCCCCAAGGACTACTTCGCCGAGATGGTCAAGGAGGACGCCCATATGGAAAAGGTGAAGGCCAAGCTCGTCGAGGAGGCGTCCAACAAGAAGGCCGCCGCTGAGGCCCGCAAGCTGCGCGACCTCAAGAAGTTTGGCAAGCAGGTCCAGGTCGCCAAGCTGCAGGAGCGGCACAAGGAGAAGCGTGAAACTCTCGACAAGATCAAGAACCTCAAGCGAAGTGAGTAGTTGACCCCCCCCCTGACCCCTCTTTCTCCTACATACAATTCTAACCCACCTGTTCTCAAGAGCGCCAAGAATCTGGTGGCGCCGACCTCGGCACCAAGGAAGCAGACATCTTTGACGTGGGCGTCGAGAGCGAGATGAAGAAGCACAACCAGCGCTCCGGCGCCGGTCGCGGCCAGATTGGTGGGCCCGTGAACCACAAGCGGGCAAAGAAGAACGAGAGGTACGGCTTCGGCGGCAAGAAGCGCCACTCCAAGTCTGGCGACGCAATGAGCTCCGGCGACCTGAGCGGCTTCGACGCCAAGAAGATGAAGGCAGGCGGCAAGGTCACCAAGTCGCGGCCCGGTAAGGCGAGGAGGAAGACCATGGGTTCTCGGTAAGGGGGTGGCAGAGATGGGGGGTTGAGGAGAGCACAAGAGCATGTAGACGAGTCGCGCGGGGGGGCTTCCTCATGGAAAGAGAAAAGGGCTGGAGATGAAGGAGAAGGGCTGGCGTTTCGGGTCCTCTTGAATGTAAATCGATGCCAATTAGTCGCTATTCACATATTTCTCTCGTCGCATCAGTCCAAGTCGGGTGGGTGCTGCTGGCTTGGATCCAATTCGTGGCCTGAAAGAGCATTGCATCAACCGTGCAGTGCGGCTCACATGTCATGCAAACTCATTGACCGATTAAAATTCATCCAACGCTTGCTTCGTAACTCATCCACTCAAAAAGCAAATCACTGATCTGATATCAAGCATTGACACCAGACATCACACAAGCTCATACACACTCGCTGTTTGAATCCGTTGGTTCGTTTTCATCTATACCCAAAGGAATATGTAGAAGATTCTGAGTAGCGACTGCATCGTTCGCCACGATCGACGCCCCTGATGATGATGCCTTGATCCAGACCGATTCACCAAAGAAGACCACCCATCCAACGCCGTTGGGTACATCCGTCCGCATCCACATTCGCCAAGTCAATTTACGCAGCAGAGCCTGCGAAATACAGCCTCCCTGACCATCCTCATTCACGCTCCTTCGTGCTCCGTCATCAGTCATATCCGGATTTCCATGCCCCCGAAAGGGATGCCCTCCGAGGGCCGCCAGCGATCAAAGGTATCTATATACATGGCGAGCGTCGTCGTCGTCGTCGTCTGCCTGACGCCCGCCCATGGCTGATAAGAGACTCGTGGTCATGATGAACCTCCGAGACGCCCCCAGCCGACAATGAGGAGAAATTAGAATGCAAAGCCTACAAGGAGAAGGAGGAAGTCGAGAAAATGTAGGCAAGAAAAGGGGGAAAGATTGAGAGAGAGAAAAGTGCAACGAAAGGTGGTAATGCCCCCCAAACCCAATGACCGTTATGCCCAGCCCGAAGACGCCCATGAAAAAGAGAAGAAAAAACCATTGGTATCGAGAAGAAACGCCATGCGCTCATGACACGCTGTGATGTGCAATGCATTTGCAACCCTTGGAAGAACACTGTGAAACAAGCATTGATGCCGCAGAATGCGCCGAGTTGATGCTGCCGTCGTGTAAAAAGAAAAGCGTGCGGCTGCCGCCCTACTGGGTGGCCGCGACACACCAGTGGCGGTGGAAGGCCCAGGCGCTCTTCTGGCATTCTTTGCTGCAGTACTTGGTCCGTCGACAACGGCGACACTTCGCGAACTGGCGAGTGTACTCCTCCCACTTGCCGCACTGGTAGTAGGCACACTGACGAATGCCTCCGCGCGTGTCATCCTTGCGGCAGAGGTTTCTCATGACGACCCCAGCCCAGTACTGCATATCGGTGCTGTGATAGCGAACCGTAAACTTCTCGACAAGCGGGAAGAGATTGAAGTCATTGGGAAGAAGATACTCCTCGTCATCGGCATCCTCGTCGTAGACTTCGGGAACCTCCTCATCGCCGTCGAGCACAGCAAGCCCCTTGCCAATCTTGAGGCGAGGAACGAGATGGCTCTTCTGAAAGTAGGACCTAAGGCCGCAGTACTTGGAGACATAAGCGAGGAGCTGCAGGGACATGAGCACATCCTCCTCCCGAGGCATGGCGGCGAGCATCTGAGGGTTCGGCACAAAGTGACGGTCAAGAAGATATCGCGGTACGGTAGTGGCAGGCATTGGAGGCTGAGGAGGGGTGGCCAGGGCAGGTCGGTTAGGTGACAGTCCGATTGGCGGAACAGGGGTGGGAGTGGCGTTGTTGGCGATGCTGCCATCCATTGGGCTCCTGTGGGTGATGTTGAAGGTGCTGGCTTCCTGATGGGTCTCGGAGACCGTTGGGGTAGCCAAGTCGAGGGCTGCCCCAGCGAGGATGGCATCGCCATCTTCCATAGTGATATCCTGGATACCAACGGCAGACTGCAGGTTGTCGGTGCCCGTCATCTCAGTCTCCGGGGACTCATCTGAAGGCATGCTGTCCCCATTGATGTCGTCGGCGTCAGCCGTCGAGTTCTGGTGACGGATCGAAGGGCGCCTACGGGATCGACCTGGAGGACCAAGAGTCGATGCCGGGCGGACGGTAGGCGAACGCATCTGGGGCGGCGGGAGAGGCGTCGTGGGGGACGTGGGTTGGGAGGCCAGAGCGGTGGGGCCGAATGGGGCCATGGAAGCAAGGCGGTCGATGTCACGAACGGGTCTCACAAAGCCCTCGACGGTCTCGGTTGCCGGGACTGCGGTTGCAAGGGGCTGCATGGTCTGACGGGGGGCCGACGTCGTGGCGTGACGGCCCTCGAAGCCCCTCAGGCTGTGGTGACGGGTCGGGGTATAGG
>JABFEP010000697.1:0-10589 GCA_013618265.1 Fusarium albidum
GTGAAGACATACCAACAAATAGTTATATTTAGTAGTTTTAATAAGGTAGATAATAATTATAGAGTTATAGTTAGTAATAAAGTATTAACTATTTAATAAGTACTATTCAAGTATTTAGTTTAACGTATATAATAAGCGAGCGTCGCAGACAAGCGAGCGTCGCAGTGAGTTTTTCACCTTAAATCGCAATTTTTAAAAATTGCTTAAAAATTTAAATTAAGTCTAAAAATGCCAAGATTTTTGTATTAAACTATATATATATAATATAAGTCGTTTTTAAGAACTTTTTTAAGTTTTATATATTAATAACGCTAGCGCTATTAAATTCGCAGTGTTTTGTTTTCTATTTTTATTTATAACTAGCTTAAGAATTCTTAAAAAATATAAAACAATTACCAACTTGTTAACCTTTTAGCTAAATACTTAAAATTAAATCTCTCAAAATCCTCAATGTAAATAGTGTGTTTTAGAAATTTTAAAGTTCAGCCTTTTAGGTATACAGTACAGGTGCGACGCTTGCTTAAATGTAATGCTTGCTTATCATATACGTTATTTATTATTTATTTTATTCTTAGTTAAATTATTAGCTTATTTATTTATTGAAGTATAAAGATATTATATTTATATAATCTTAGTATAATTTAGTAGTTAACTCCTGCTTTTTTTTAAACGACTTTTTATAGTTATAAATCTATTTAATTAATTTATTGCTTATTTTCTTCTTATTTATTAGGATCAGTAGCTTTTATTTCTATTAATCTTAAAGAAAGCCTTATAAGAAGGTCTTCTAGGTATAGTTATTAGGGGTTTAGAGTTTGTCTATATCTTCTAACTCTATATCAATTATAGTTATGAAAGTTACTATAGTTAATATACCTAGGCTTATATCTCGAATATATTCCTTAACATTTATTTAATTATATCTAGAAGAATAAAATAGAAACCGATCTTCTATTAGCTTTTTTCTACTTATTTTTAATAATAATAGTAAATCTTATAGTTTTTTTTAGTATTTTTCTAAGATATTATTTATATTTACTTATAGCGAGCTAGTTCATAGTCTAGCCGTAGTAACGTTTTGCTTTATAAGCAAAATAAACTAGGATATTATGTTAAGAACGGTCTTCTTTTATAACCTTCAATCCCCTAGACTACTTTATAGTGTCTTGCCTATACTTAGTATTATACTTCCTGTTTATATAAAATACTATGACTCCAGCACAATAATACAAATATAGTCTCTTTCTAATCTTAGTAGTTTAGTTATAAGATAGCAGTTTAAGAGGCTAGCTACCCTACCTTAGTAATATATTATTATTCCTAGTAGGAAGAATATTTCTATTCTTATTATTATTAAGGCGTATAGAGTCTTCTATAGCTATACGAAGATAGGGAAAATAATAAAGACTTAGAAAATATAATATTCTTTCTATAGCACTGTATCCTGTTTTACCGGGTTAATATAGGAAGTAAGGTTTATAAATCCGCAATATTTAATCTAGTCTATATTAAAACCGGGTAGAGCCTCTTTATTTAGTAAGAAGCCTATATAGCTAGCTACTATACTGAAGAATAATACTCCTAGCTATACGGTTAAAAAAGTTAGAAATCCTACTATCTTTCTTATAACAATACTATTTATATTTATTAAATCGTACATTAATCTAGGAGTATATAAGTATACTATACGGTTAGAAGCCGTTATCCCTAACGGAAAGTACTAGAATTATATACTTAATAGTATCTCTAATAGTTTCTTTAAGACCGTTTATCTAGATACGATCTTATATAAGTACGTATAGATAGACTTTTCCTTATATATAAAACTATTATTCAACCTATTCCTCTTAAATAAGCTTTTACTAATATATAAGAAGGTTAAGACTAAAGACGGCCTTTAGTATATTGTTATCTAATAATAGCTAGAATAGATAGTACTAAGATATATCTATCTATAGCTATACTAGGAAATAGATTTAAGCCATTCTTTCTATATTTAAACCTTTAATATAACAATCCTCTAAAGCTATGAAATATATTAGGTCACCTGATATAATAAGGTATTAGAAGCTTATATTGCTACCTTATTCTAGAGTTTTAAACTAGAGTAGTCTTTCTAACCGAGTTAAATTATTAACTATTTAATCATTCAGAGACGCTATTCTATAGGTGCATCAAGACTAATATACGAGAGGTCTTTAATAACTCTTATATCTTTAGAGCGGGGTTATTTAAGTTATCTTTTAATATCTCGTTATTTATATATTACCTCGTAATAATAGCTATATTAAGAGTGTATATTGAGTCTTATCTATGTTTGTTATACCTTTTTAATACTAGCTTATAAATTTATATTATTACTTAATTAAATAAGACTAGAAGTTTTACCTTATAATACTAGTTAATCCCCCCTTTTCAATATCTAGTCTTAAATTATTATATAACCTATTTTTATTATAGAGCTGTATTAAAAATAGAAGGCAATATATAATTCGATACCTTTAAGACCGTTATCTAAAATTACCTAATCTCTTTTTTAAGAGTATTCTTATCTTTAAGAGGTAGTCCGGGACCCTATTAGCTAACTTAAGAGTGCAGCCCCGGCTATTAAAGATTATACGTCTATTTTAGATATCAATAAGCCTATAATAGTAGTATCTTCTTTTTGAGCTAGTTCTTAAAAACGGCGTGGTTATTACCCTCGAGTAATTCTAATAGTAAAACGTCAACATAGATATTAATATCAAAGCTAACCTCAATATACCCCGGTTTTCAGTCGGTCATAGTAATTAAGTTCTAGTATTAGAGAAAAATATTATTCTTTATAACCTTAATTAGTAATTACTTAAGAGGTAATATCTTTCTTTAAGTGTAAATACTTTTATTCCTATATAGAAGGTAGTATAAGTTACCGCTTTATAGGGGTTTTATATATCTTTTTACGATCTATTGACTATACTTTTATACACCTATTAGTTTTATTATTAGAAGTTTTCTAAGCGTAATCTTCGGTCTTTTTCTCCTAAGACTTTAGCTAGGTTATCTATTTTTAATACGTAATTAGTATATTAACCTTGCGAATCTTATATACCTCGATCGGATGCTTCAAGGCTTTATAAAGAGTATAGTAGTTTTTTAAATTATAGTCTATTAAGCCTGGCTATATAGCTTTACTATAAGATTAGTTATAAGTATTCTTTTTCTAAATAATTAAAGGGCCTTACTTTAATCGAGGAGAAGCTTATAGCCCTTTATTCTTAGTATACCTTTTTAGTTTGCTATAGGGTAACGAATTCCGGCTAGTAATATTTTTAGTATTCTTATTATATTAAGAGTTATATAACTATCTTTCTAAATAATATTTAAGACGTCATTACTTGTATTCTTCCTTATTTTTTAATCCGCGTCCTTGATAAGATTTATATCTTATAGTATAGTTAAGAGAAACTAAGTCTAGCCAGTTTATCTAAGCTTTTATCTGTCTATTTTTATAAAGTCAAGGAGGCTCTAATATAGCTTATCTAGTATAATCCTTATCATATATTGATATAAATTAATAAAGTAGAGCTATATAGCTAGGGGTATACTAGAGATAGCGTCTTACCTTCAATTTATAATCGCCTATATTACAAAGAGCCTAATAATTAAGAAAAGGTTTATTTCACTTAAGTTATTCTTATAGTAAATTAGAAGTTACTAGAATAGGTATCTAGTAGCTTAAATAAGATTTTGGGTAATATCTATATAGTAGATAAACCTCTACTAGTAGAGGCTAAAATATTAGCTTTATTACAAGCTAGGCTTCGTTAGGGAGGCTCCTCTAGAGATATAAAAGCCGATTTATTTAGTTAAGAGAATGAAGTCATAATAAATCTATTATTATTAGCGATATTTAATCTTAATAATTTACCCAATATATCTAATATTTCTAAACTTAACTTTCTTTTTTCTTTTACTTTACTTTTATATAATTATCCCGGTTCTCATATTAAAAATAATTCTATTAATATTAGTATTGCAGAGAATACCAAGCCTTATATATAGGTTTCCTAGGGCACTAAATTCTCTAATATAAACGAGTCAACCTTTTTTCCTTTAGCTTTTTTAACCATTTTCCTATATAGCCTTAGGGGTCCTAAGGTTATAGCTAACCGGAATACTATCTTATCTTGCCTATAATAAGTACTAGATTCTTCTAATTATTCATTAATTAATTAGTCTTTATTATAATCTAGTAAAAATGAAATCGCTAATATTCTTATATCTTTAAATTTAAGTCTTTAGCGCTAGGTAAAGTTTATTATTCTATATTATAGCAGTCAATTTATAAATTATCTTACATTCCCGTTCTTATTATTTAATATACATATCTACTCTTAAAATTGCTCTATTAATATATTATCTATTAAAAAGAAGGCCTTTTTAATAATAGAATATATACTACGCAATATAACTCCTAAGCGACTAGAAGCTACTAGAACCTTACTTGAGGAGAGCAGATATATTAATAATACTAGTATTTGAGAGCTATTTTAACTTTCATTAATATATAGGTTTTATTAACCTTTATCTCGAGAGTCTTATATAAATCTTTACTCGAAGATTAAAGTACTAATACTTAAATATAGGATTCTAGCTATTTAGTTTATATTAAATTCCAATAATCTAATAAATCTTATTAAGCTCTAAATAGCGGCTTCTCATATAGCTAGGATTAATATTATAAAAATATCTTTTAAGGGTTTAAATACTAATTTTAAGCGCATATAATTAGTATTAGACGATCTATTAAGCTTAGTTAGCCTTATTTTTCTATTATAAAGTTATATTATTTTTTAATTATTATATTTAAATTAGGAAGCATAGCTCTTTTAGATATATTGGTTAGTATTTTAATACTATTAAGATAAACTAGCAAGGATCCCTTTATACTTATAGGCTTTTATAGTTATTAGGTAACCTTAATTTCTAATCTCTTTTTAATTTATTTAGCTAATTAAACTCGTCTAGGATAGAAGGTTAAGCAAGAGATTAATTCTTTTAGTATATCAATAGTATAGTTTTTAACATATATATACTTTAGCGCTTTCTTCATAGTAATATATTAAGTAGTTACTAACTTATCCTAGGATTTTAATAAGGCTTATTATTAAGTTATAGTATCTAATCGCAATATCTTAGATAATATTAGTTCTTTTATTCGGGATATACTTTATTTTATAAAAGGGTTTGAGGAGGAGGCAAACTTTTATTATAGGTTATTGTAAATCTATATATATACTCTAATATATATAAAATATTTCTCTTTAAGAAAGCTAAAAACTATAAATCGCGGTGCTCCTATATATTGTTTTAAAGCGCCTCAGAAGCTTATTAATAAGACTAATATTATAAATAATAGTATTCTCTAGATTAAAAAATCTTATCTTAATAATAATCTAACTTTAAAGCACTTAGAAAAGAGATAAAAGGCCTACTAAAAAATCGTTAAAAATAAAATAATAATAGTCTATACCCCAGCTAGTTCTTAGTAAACTTAAATTAATAAGGCACCTTAACCTAAGTAGTCTTAATAATATAAAAGCTACTTATATTAACTAACTCTATCTAAGATAAATATATTACCTTTTAGCTAGCTAGAAGAGGTATAAAATCCCCCTGTTAGTTAGGATAAGCTTTCTCCTAGTTATACTTCTATCTAGTCTTTCTAAGTAAGAAGAGAGCTACGATAGCCCTTCTCTTACTATACGAGAATACCTATATTATCACACCTCGCCTTAATATAATACCTGCCTTCTAGGCTTCCTTCTATAGCGATAACCCTAGCTAAGAGGCTATAGCCTACGGCGATAGCCTACTATATAATACCGAGGCCCTAATTCTTATACTATAGTATCTTAGTAGAAAGGAGTATAGCCAGTTATAGAGCTTAACCCTTACTAAAGGGCTACGGGAGGTGCGCTTAGATATATACTATCTATATTATAAATAGAAGGTAGCCCTCATTATCTTTAAGATAAAGATCCTCCTCCTCCCTAGCTACCTTAGCCTATCGGAGAGTTAAGCTACCTAGCTCTAGAAGGAGTAGGCTCTCTTAAAGCGGCTCGGTAAGAAGCTTACGTGGAATAAGCCTCTCGATAGCTACAAGAATGCCTTTATTAAGGGCCTCGGTATAAAGATAGCTAGCTAGTACGAAGCCTAGCTAATAACTATTGTTAACTATATATATCTAGTCCGGTAGAAGAGATAATCGCGCTATATATAATTATAGCCCCCCTAGCGAGACTACGAGTCTACGAGGCGACGATTAAAGGCTATAATAATAAGACTAGAAGAGGAAATTAGTTAAGGATATTAGGGATAAGGGGTAGGAAAAGTTTAGTATTAGAATCTAGACGGTTAGTTATATTAAAGGTTATTGGCATTAATGTTCCGCTTATATATATCAGTGCCTGGATTCGGCGTTAAGGTTCGCTAGCGGCACTAATGAAACCATAGAAGTATTTAAATTGAGAAAAAGTTACCTAGTTAATTATAGGTTATAAAACTACGTGCTTTATAACTAGCTAACCTGCGGCAAGAGTAATCTTAATGGTAATTTCAATAGTAAGTATTTTATTAATTATATTGATTATTAATTAACTAACTATATTTTAATCTTATTAATTATAATTATTTTAAGGTTTTCCCTAAAGGCTCTCACGACTAATAAAGTCGTTACGCTAGGCGATAAAGGCGGGATTATATAATATTTACGTGAATTTTATATAAATTTAGACTCTAACTAATAAACATCGATTTTATACTTTGGCCGCTCGAGGGGCCCTCCCTAAATACATCCTTTCGTTCCGAAAAGCATTCACCCACCTATGAGAGCAACTTGAGCCACCATGATGACGAATCCCCTTTGCATTGAGATGCTAATACAGGTACTAGGCAGGAACCTAACGACGAGATATTGCATTTTCGGCTCAAATAATCTCAATATCAATTCGTGTGGATATTCGCTCCGTCTCCCTTCAAACCAGCCTGCGGCCCAATTGGCATGCTTTTGACCAAAATCCATCCATCCCTTTCTTCCAGCCCCTTGCAGCCCTTTCATCAATCATCAGTGTCTCCTTAAACTCAGTCCAGTATGTGCTTATTATCCGCCCACGAGGGCGCCACACCGCGGCACACAGATTCGAAGTCTCGAAGCGTTTGGTGATGACAGTCCAAATCCAGCGTCGTCCAGAACATGGTCCAGTTGCAGCCTGACAGCTTGTTTGTCCCTGTCGACCGTTCAAAGTACCACTTGTTGACCGGGTTGTCCTTTCGGCTCCTCCAACATACACCTTCGGGGAAGCAACCCCGAACCATGGCATTGAACACAACGTCGGCCACGCCCCCGCTGCCCTGGCTCTTCCTAAGGACAGCAAATTTGTCCAGGTAGGGCACGTAACGGCCCTGTTCATATGCCGTCTTCTCGTCCACATCCTCCGGTCGTTCCCACGTCAAGATAGCGCCGCCCTCGTACTCGCCGGCGATGATGATGCCGGCAATATTTTCGTTGACACGGTTTAGGTAGTCGTCGACGTCCAGCTTGCGACCGAATGAATCCTCGATCAAGTGAACCAGCCGCGGGAGGTCGACACAGTTGTCTGTGAGGCGAAGCCTGGGGGCCCCAGACTGGGGTGGCTGCCACGGGTGTTCGAGGGGGTTGGGAAAGATGGTAAGGGGCATCCCTCGTTTGAGTAACGTCGAGCCTGTTGACGATCCAACCGGATGTGATTTCTGCGGCACCCGCGAGATTGGCAGCGACGAGGACCACACAGGCTTGTCGGTGAGCAGGTTGTGGAGGAGAGGGTTCTTTCTGCGCCGGGTTGTGACCATGCCACCGAACTCGAAGGGCGAATCACCGCCCAGCTCTGCCGTAGCCTCGGAGTCACCATCGACAATGTTGGCTGCGGCATACGGCGTAGTGATGAGGGCTGATGAAGTGGACGGTAGCATCGCCAACGCATCTCTGGCGAGGTTCAAGTTGGCAGCATGCGCCGTGACTGAGTCCCGATGCTGGTTTACATCAGCAATTGGTGAGCCATCCGGGCCCATGAGCTGCTTGAACACTGTCCCGAATTCTTGTTCAAGATTGATGTATCGATGGAAGGCATCGTGCCGGCCCGTCATGGGGATACCGCCAAGGGGATCAAGGAGGATGATTCTCTCAACTGAAGCGATGGGCTCGGGATGTGCGAGCTTGGCTTCATCTTCAGCGGGGTCCGTGGAGGTGTTGAATTGCAACCCTGCAAAGTATTTGGTGAGGGCCAGGACAATCTTGTTGGAGTCAACGGGTTGAGGAGACGAGGTCTCATCACGGCTGACAACCGAAGGTATGACAGGCATCATGCCATGGCGAAGTATCCGATTGATGAGGCCTTGGTCGTCGACCTGGATATCGGCGGATAGAAACGACGAGGGAGCACCGTCAGACGAAGAAGCGCTCTGGAAGCATGTGAAGACCGTATTGACCACCCGCGATCCAACCTCTCCAAACCCATCAATGGCCGCACAGAGGCGGAACGCTTGGTCTTGGAAGGCAAGGCGGTTTTCCTCAATGCCACAGTCGATAACCACCACACACAGGAGGCCAAGCTTCCGCAGCTGAGACAGCGTGTTCGCAACTCCACGGAGAGTCTCGGCGTCGATCTCTTGAGGAGCACGGAGCTTCATGATGGCCACGTGCAAGGGCCGCGACGTGCTAGGCTGGGCCTGCTGCTCCTTGTCGCCTTGGGCAAATA
Source organism: Fusarium albidum (assembly GCA_013618265.1). Taxonomy (NCBI): domain Eukaryota; kingdom Fungi; phylum Ascomycota; class Sordariomycetes; order Hypocreales; family Nectriaceae; genus Fusarium; species Fusarium albidum. Next base: position 8,778 of record JABFEP010000697.1, read on the forward strand.
CGGGGGCCTCGGCGAGAGACTGGGTGTTCTTGGGGGGTTTGACGTTCTTGGGGACATATTTCTGGAGGTAGCCCTTTGCATCTCGCTTGGTTGCTGAGACCTCCAAGACAGAGATCATGAAATCCTGCAAAAGAGAAAACAAGTCAGAGAGAATGGGTATTGACAAGAGGCTTCAGAAGGTTTGACATACTCGATCAACAACCAGCTTCTTTGCACGGCTCGCGGATGCCGCAGACATTTGTTGAGCGGCGCCGGTGCCGAGACATGACTGCGGCGAGCGTCCGTTGCCGGCCTGGGTAGCCAGACCACGGTACCGAGGCCGGAGGGAGCTCAAGACGTGTGGTGATGAACATCCGGCGATGCCCAGTTCAGCGATGGAGAAGCATCTTCCGTAACGAGGGGGATCCTTCAGTACTCGGTTCCAGTTCATGATGCTGGAGTTTGACGCGGCAAATGGTGAGTTCCAGCCCCCCGTGGGCGTGGGATGAACGGGCAGTAAGTAAGTAACTAGCCCCCCGGATGACCCGCAAATAGGGGAATGAAGAAGCGGCCTTTGGGGGGGGAGGGGACAATCTGATGCTAGCTGCAGAGCATTTCTATAAGAATGCCAGTCCTGATTTCTCTACCTCCCTGGGTGGCGAGAAATCGGAAGCAAGCAGCGATGGTTTTGACGTGTTCGTGAGTCAAAAATGTGCCGATAGCTGGGTGCATTTAGACGCACTTAGATGCACGCGGAGGCGTAGCTTTTTTTCGCGATAAGCTGATAAGCCCGAGCTTGAGCGCCGATGTCGCCTCGGAGGTGCGAGGGGATATGTGAGTGAGAGCAAGGATGACGCCAGTCTTTGTCGACACTGCAATCACAGTATCAATAAATACTCAAAGCATTGAATTTTGGTTTTATAAAGTGTTAGGGTTTTCCAACCGAGTTCATTGCTGCCGGAACTCCAACGTGTACTCCTACGTATGTTCAAGAGAGGGAGGCCATAAACGTCATCCGGGGCTGCCCCAGACTTTCCAGGAGCCGAGCCAACGGCATCGGCCCCGTAATTGCATCATGCCGCTTACCAATAACTAAGTTGCCATTGAAACCCAACAAAGCGTCCTTCACTTCAGTCATGGTTCTCGTGGTTCTCGGGAATACATCTCGTGCAAATATGTATGCTCCAAGGGTTGTATACATCCTCAGATACGCCCGAATAAATTTTCCACGTCAGACCCTCAATACTCATACCCCAAGGCTTCATGATGCAGCATTTATAAGCAATTTATTCTGCATTCGAGTTTGGCTGTGCCGAGATTCCGAGTCGCACCTCCTTGTATAAAAACAACCAGATTGCCGTCCAGGAGTGCAGCCTCAAGTTTCTTCGTCAGGCCCATAACTATAAATACCTACCTGCTCCATTCATCAGTACTATCGCCATGGCTCCTACGCTTCTTTGGATCGGCCTCGGCAACATGGGGAGGGTGGGCTTCAGCAGCGCCTGCGAAACGTTCAGGACTTGGATCTAACAGGAAAAACAGGGCATGACCAAGAACATTGTCGAGAAGGGCAACCTGGACTCTCCTCTGCTGCTCTACAACCGCTCCACCCAGCGAGCCGTGGACCTGAGCGGTGCGCTCCCCCGAGGCAAGACCGAGGTTGTAGAGACCCTCGCCGAGGGCGTCTCGGGGTGGATGGTCGAGCTCTCGATGAAGAGCTTGCCCCTGACGTCGTTGTTTCCCAGAAGCGTCCTGTATGTCTCGTTGACGGCCTCGTCGTTGGCAATGCACGAGAAGATGACGTCTGCTCTTGAGACGCCCTCGGCGAGGGTC